>CAMAPF010000232.1:600000-863795 GCA_945859915.1 Cuscuta epithymum
TATTTTTTAAAACTAATTATCTAAACATATTGTCGGTCTATATTATCAAATTAAAAGAGCCAATATTTTATATAACTCATGTTGCATTCAAATGAATTTTGTCTTTCCAACCATCTTTATCTAAACAAACAAAGAAATTGCTAATGCTTATATTTTTATCCATTAGATTTTATTTGTAGCTTATGATTTTTCAAAACCAATAATTGCACATTTTTGTAATTTGTTTATTTAATTTAATAATGGGTGTGGTCATTTTTTTAAGGTTTTAGCCCTTCTAAGATTTAGATTTTAGCAAATTAGTCCTTCTATCTCCTTTAAATAGAGTTCAAAATATATAGTTTTGTGTCATTCTTATTTTAATGAAGGTGATGACGGCAATAAGAGGCCAACTACACAACACGGTTGATTTAAAATAAGTGTTATAAATCTATAAAAAGATGCAAACAATTTAGACTCTTAGTACGCAATGTTTACCTAGAAGGTCAACCGAATTAATCAATAAAATGATCTCATGTCAAGTGGTAGATAATAAATTAATAATTTCTTGCTAAATTAATAAAGCTTTTAGAGATTGGAAACTTTCGGCAAAAATATATCAAGATTTATGTTAATATTTAATGTATACACTAAAGAAAAAATCTTTCAGTTTCATAGATGAGATAACAAATTGTCTCCAATTAAAAATATCCTTAATTAGAAAGGTGAACACAATTAAAAATATCCTTAATTAGAAAGGTGAACATAAATTTAAGATAACATTATATTCATCTCGTTATCAAGTATTATGATTAAGAATTTTATTATTAATTTGACCCCACTGATAGAGGTATGAACATGAACACATACATATACATTACATATTATGGTATGTATATAGATCATACCCGCCACACACATGTGAATATGTGATGTGCCGACCAAAACGTGTTGGCTGGTCATACACTCATACTCTTGAGTCTTGAGTCTTGATAAAATAATTTTGATGGTGGGAAATATATGCATGTATTCACACACACGAACACAGGAGATGAGGAGAAGGTGGGAGGAAGCTAATTACTTGAATATCTATTTATCAGCTTTGTAGTTAGCTAGCAAATCACGAAGAAAATTTGAAGCAGCAGAGGAAATTGGGAATGGGAATGGGTAGATCATTGTTTTGGCCGACTATTGCAGTGGGAGTGAGCTTGCTGCTGGCGATGAGTGTGGCCAGTAAATGCTTTGATGGAGAGAGAGAAGTGCTCCTCAAGTTCAAGCGCAACGTTCTTGACAAAGAGGACAGGCTAAGGTCTTGGGGCAACCACAGTGAAGATTACTGCCGCGATTGGGAGGGGGTCAGGTGCGATGACGCTACTGGTCATGTCATCCGGATTGATCTGACTACTATGGGTCTGTCCGCGAAAGGTGGTGGGAAGTGTACGACCAGCCTTCCATTCTTTGAGCTGCGCTATTTGAGGTATTTGGATCTCAGTTTTAACTTTAAGCTGCTGCCAAACCAGAGCATCTCATCATTGATTGGGAACAACACCATGCTCTCCCTTCAACATCTAAATCTTATGTACACTGGAATTGTGGGCACCATTCCTGAAACTTTTGGAAGCAGCATGCCTGCCCTTACATACCTTGATCTCTCCTATAATACATTACAAGGTTCTGTTCCCGAAGCTCTAGGGAATATGTCAGTCCTTGAACACCTTGACCTTTCGGTTAATAGACTTGAAGGAGAAATACCTAAATTCATTTGGAACATATGCACTCTGAAGGTCTTGAGGTTGGATTTCAACAGTCTTAGTGGGAACCTTATCACATCCACACTATGCTCAAACCACACTCTGCAGGTACTACATTTATCAAGAAACCGACTGACAGGGTCATTTCCTGATCTCACCAAATTCCCCTCTTTGGTCGAATTAACTATTGGTCATAGCCTCCTCGGTGGGGTCATTTCGGAACATCACCTTGTTACACTCCCCAAGCTACGCATCCTGGAGTTATCTTCAAATAATTTCACTTTCAACATCACCTCGACTTGGCTTCCTCCTTTCCAATTGGAATATATACACCTCAGTTCATGCAACTTGGGACCTCGGTTCCCCAATTGGCTTAGAACGCAAGTCAACATTAGCAATCTTGACATTTCCAATAACGCCATCTCGGATTCAATCCCCTCCTGGTTTTGGACTACACCTCTTACTGGCTTTATGGAAGTTAATATTTCTAATAACGGAATCAAGGGGAAAATTGTAATTGGTGCTCAAGCATCAGTCAGCGGTGATGTTCTTGATATGAGTTCCAATCAACTGGAAGGTGCCATTCCACCCTGTTTCTTAAATGTGAAATTACTGTTTCTTTCTCAGAATAACTTCACCGACCTCAACTCCCTATGTGATGTCAAGGCATTTTCTCCTTTGCAGCTTTTGGATGTCTCATCCAATCAACTTTCCGGAACACTTCCGGATTGCTGGTCATATCTCTCTAGTTTGGAAGTTCTGTACCTGGGAAACAATCACAATCTATCTGGGACTCTTCCAACATCCATTGGGTCATTGACTTCCCTGAAGACATTGCATCTTGACAATAATAATTTTACAGGCCCTCTACCTTCATCCATTAAAAATTGCTCCAACTTGGTATCTTTAGATCTGGGGCACAACAACTTGTTTGGATCAGTACCGGATTGGGTGGGTGAAAGTCTAACACAACTTGTGATACTTGTGCTAACAAAAAACAACTTCAATGCAAGTGTACCAACAAGTCTTTGCCATCTCCAGTCTCTTCAGTTGTTGGACCTGTCCTTGAACCACATATCAGGGACTCTTCCCAAATGTCTTTCTAATCTCACCCAGATGATAACTGTAACAGGAGGTGATAGCAATAATAGCATTGCCTCCACAACTAATCTGATATGGTATCACACTGATGTTTCAAACAATTCATCATTAGGAATGTCAATAGATGAAGTAATAGCTATTAGGTGGAAAGGTGTTATCTCTGAATTTGGACGTACGTTACGATATGTAAAGAGCATAGATCTATCATCCAACATGTTGGATGGTGAAATTCCAACTGAAATCACATCTCTTGTTGGGTTGGTCTCGTTGAACTTATCTCAAAACAATCTAAGGGGACACATTCCTCCAAGGATTGGTAACTTGGCACACTTAGATACCCTTGATTTGTCTAGTAACCGTTTGTCTGGTAGCATTCCTCAAAGCCTTGCCCTGATTCCTGGCATAAGCGTTCTCAACGTGTCCAACAATAACTTATCTGGCAAAATTCCGAAAGGCACTCAACTTCAGAGCTTCAATGCATCGTCCTACACGGGGAATCCAGCGCTATGTGGAGATCCACTCCTCAACAGTTGTCCAGGAGAAGAATCTACTCGCCTTACTCCTCCTCGATGGAGTGAAGAAGGAGCTTCTAATAGAGAAGAGGAGGATACACTTCTTGGCGGTGAGTTTTATGCAAGCATAGGGGTCGGATACGCAGTTGGATTTTTGGGAGTTCTTGGGACAATGCTGTTCAATAGGTCCTGTAGGTTTGCATTTTTCAAAGTCCTTGAAGACCTTGGTAATTGGACTTGCGTTGTGGTCGCAATGCACAAAGCCAGGTTGCTGAGATCACTTGTGGTTAATAGGCCAGTGTAAGGAGTTTTTATTACTCCTTCATTCTTTTTTATTAACACTTCTTTCCTTTTTGAGATTTTTTTTTATCTCCTTTCCTTTTAAGGAAAGTTTTTGAAAAAATACCTTCACTTTTATTACTTTTACCCCCACTTACTTTTTATAAACTACTTTCTCTTTCCTACTTTACCATCATTTTACTCTTCTTAATACACTTCCTTTCCTACTTTATCATTACTTTACTCTTTTTAATATAGCATCTTTCCTATTTTATCATTTACCCTACATACTCTATACTTACCCTACTACTTTATTATTAAAATCCGTGTCAAACCCTAAGGGGACTAATAAAAAAGAACGGAGGGAGTATGTTTTTTCTATTAGATCTTGTCTAGATTAATAACCACTTTGGTGAGTTTTTAGGCTTATCGGCCTTAATATTTATGACTTGTTTCCGGAAATTTCTAGTGCATCTTCTGTTTTACTCACTATATGTCATTATTCATTTTAAAATGTTACGTAGTACTACCTCCGTCCCCCTAAGTTTCGGACAAGAGAAGGTGGCACGATTATTAATAAAAGTGTGTTTATGTGGTTGATATTGAGTTGATAAAGTAAGAATAAAATAGGAATGATTTATAACCACACAAACTTTACCAAATAATGTATGGAACAATCTTAGTGGGATGGACCGAAATGGTAAAATGGGACAATCATAGCGGGACGGAGGGAGTAGTATTTTTACGAGCATTGGGTTATTCCTCAGCTTTTAGCCTTGTAATAGCTAAGTTATACTACATGTGTCCCGGTTAAACGGTCTCATTGTAAAATGACAAGGTTGTTTAGATAATACTATGCAACTAAATAAGGTAATTCGAGTATATTTTGTTAAATAATTTTGATGAGTATACAATTTAATGAAGTCATTGATATAACTGTGAAGTTATAAACATAGAAGTATTATTTTAAATTCGATGTACTCCCTCGATCCTATTTTGGTTGTCTTACTTTCCTTTTTGGGTTGTCCCAAAATGGATGTCATGTTTCTCTTTTTGGTAAGAAATTTGTGGTTCATATTATTTCACTTCATTCTACCTAAATCTCAACCACAGCTTTTATTTTTCACCCACTTATTAATAACCGTGTCAAATTGAAATGAGACAACCATTATGGGATGGAGGTAATATTTGATATTAAATTGTCATTTAGAGTGCTAATTGTTCTCTATAATAGAAATGAGAATCTTTATATGAGATGTCTTAAAAAAGAAAGTAAGAACCTTATAATGAGAAGGAGAAAGTACTACATGTTGATACTACACTTGTGTTCCTATTACAACATTCTATGAAATAATTACATAAATATAATCAAAATAAAGACGATTTACAAAAATATGACTAGTGACTAGAGTAGTAATGAAATTATTGTAATTCATGTTCAAGTTTTGAGCTTAAGTTACCACAACACCACATTGTAGTAATGAATAGTCATATTTATGTAAATATGTTTTATTTTAGTAATATTCTTGTAAAAAACCCACATTCTATTCTATGTGCTATTAGAACATTCAATGGTATACGAAATATATTGTTGAAGAGAAAATTGCTTAGAGTAGGACCAGAGTATTCTTCCAAAAGTAGAACCATATGTCCGGTTTTTCTTAAATAGAATTAATTAGGGGTGGGCAATTTGGTTTATGGTTCGGTTTTCTTCAGTTTCGGTTCGGTTTCGATTTATTCGGGTTGGGAGAATTTGTACCATTTGTGTTTCGGTTTAGTTTCGATTTGGTTTCGTTTCGGTTTGGTTTGAAGTTCGGTTTACCAAAGTAAAAGATAGTATGTTTAATTTAGTTTGATTTGATTCGTTTGCTTATGTTTATTCTTTTATTTGATCAAGTTCTATATTTCAGAATTAGAAAATGAAAGTAGTAGTTCATCTCATCTTTTTTTAATTTATTGATTATTTAAATAAAATATGAAAGGAAATAAAAGATAGAAAAATAAATAATAAAATATTATAAGTTGAAACTTCTAACATCTTTTTTATCACTACAAAAAATTTACTTCTTACAAAAATTAAGATAGTTGATTAGCATTTATAATATCACATAAAATATTCAAAAACCCTAAAAGAGTCGTTGGTATAAATGTTGTAATATTCACAATTTTATTCAAATGAATCATGTAAAAATACAAATACAATTTGCTATTGATATCGCCAAACATAATAAATACAAATATATCGTATTAGCTAATTTTGTCATAATGAATGTACCAAATGTGTAAAAGTTAAAATAATACGAGTTTATGCTTAAATATGCATTTTCATGTCTAAAGTATTTATTTATATCTTAAAAATGAAGAGTGAAGATAAATACAAAGTGTGTGTGTGTGTGTGTGTTGTTTGGTTCGGTTCGGTTTTGTTCGGTTTTTATCGGTTTCGGTTCGTTTCGTTTCAGTTTAATACGGTTTGAAAGAAATAGTACCAAACTAAAACCAAATTGCATATGGTTCGGTTTAGTTCGATTTGGCACGGTTCAGTTCGGTTAAACCAAATCGTTATGCCCACCCCTAGAATTAATCATTCCATTTATATCCCTAGATAATTGAAATAATCTAATTACTCCGTAATTAGAGCATCTCTATTCATGATCTCTAATAATCAATTTTTTCTATGATTCTTACCATTTAAATATTGTTATGTAATGAATTTTAAAATAATCTCAAAATTCGTTTATGTCTCTCAATCATCATCTTCAAATAATCTGCTTTTTCTTTGTCCTGCATTAATATCTGTTACACATACTTTTCAAATAATCCTAGAATAATCCGGATTCATATTTTGATCCCGGATTATTGTAGCAAATAATCCCATTAAATAATCTATGTCACTCAATGATAATTCTCTTAAAAATCTGTCATGTCACCCATTTAATTTTAATCTCATAATAATCCTACCAATGAGGATGCCCTAATAAGTTATCTCTAGTTCTCTTGCAAATCAAGGTGATTACAAATTTACATTAAGAGAAAATTGCTTAGAGTAGAATCAGTAAATAGGATTATTTTACTTGGACTATAATTTGTCCCAGATCAGATCAGACTTGGATATTTATAAAAATACCAAGAAACCAGACTGTTGGTAGAAAATATTCCGAGTAGAGAAACTAGCAGCATTTCAGTACAGTAAAATAGCGTCGTCAATACATGAGGGGTGATGGCCTATTTATAGGCATCCACCACAAGTCCAAAAGTCTAATCTACGTGGGCTTGGCCCAAATACATAATACATGTCCAAGCTAATGGGCGAACCGGCCCAATAAATAAGTAAATGAGCAAGGGGCGATTCCCGCTCGGGAGACTGCGTCTTGGGCCTAGTTGGGCCAAAGCTCGGGGATAACAGGCCGAGGGCACTAGGCCTGGCATATTATCCCAACATGAGTCCCCCACTCCCTTAGTCGAGTAGTAGACTCGGCTAAAAGGGAGTAGTTGAGCTGCTTTGAAATCGGCCTGGTTGCCAAGTTAGCTAGCTAGTTACACAGATGATTGTTGATGATGACGATCTGCGGTGTGCCTGGAAAGGTTAGTCATGTAACCGTCTGTTGTGATCCCACAGTGTTGCGCAAGGATGAAACCCTCCTTGTCTGGGTAGCATCCTGGGGTCCTGGTTATCTGGCCAGCTGCCCGGGGTCTTCTTTGCTCCAACCGGGAAGACCTCTTCCCTTGTTCATGATGAGGGGATGCCTCGTTAAAACCTTACTAGGAAAAAAACCCGATGGGAAAAAATCCCAGTGAAGGAAAAAGAGTACACCGATACCTCATAATAAAACAGAGGAGGGTCAATCTCGTCGGTTCTTGATTGAGCGTCTGCTTTACTGATAAGCCGAGATATGTTCCGGGAAGGCCAGTCGCTCGTCTGCTTTCCAGTGGTGGTGGTCGAGCCAATGCATGCTCGGGAGAGACCACCCGCATAACTGTTTGTCGATGATGCCGAGCCAAGGTATGCCCATAAGAGACTGGTCGCAAAGCTGCCCGTTGATGATGCCAAGCCGAGGTATTCTCGGGAGAGGGTAGTTTTATAACTGTAAGGAATAAATGTAATTAGATTTTGATGATGCTATAGGATTAGAAAGTTAGAGTACCCCCAAATTAGATTTTATGTATTAGAATTTTTAATTATAAGTATTAGTGTAGTCGACGATCAGAGTTGCTCTACTTTGGATCAGATCAGAAGTGCATCAGAACTGCTCGACCAGACTTGCTCTATGAGAACTGCTCCATCAGAGTTCTCTTACCAGAAGTCCATCAGAGTTGCACCATGAGAGTTGCTGATAAACTTGGACATCTGATAGCCAATGAGATCTACAGATCAGAGGGACTCATCAGCGAACCTATCAGAGTCAGAGTTCAGTCAGAGATCAGAACTCCATCAGAACTCAACTCATCAGAAAGCCATCAGAATCCAACATATCAGAAGAGCCTGATCAGAGCCCGACGAACACTTAGAAAAATCTCAAGCAACATCCAACAGCTCTGAATTCAACGGGTAAAAACATCCAACGGCTACAAGACTGTGCATGAAAGGAAAGCTTTTAATGCACATTAAATGAGCCTGATACGCTGAAGGATTGATTGCAAATGATTGACCAAGGAATCCGGGAAGATATATTATAAAAATAGAAACCTTCCAAAACGGCGGTCAAGTCAACAGTACGCGCATTTAATACAGTTGTCTCCTCCTCCAACGGGCAGACAACCTCAGTATATAAGCTACACACCGAAGATCAGGAAAACAACTTTGCTACAACTTCTGCTCATCATCATTCAAGCTTTCTAGAGATTCAAATCCTACAAACTTCAAAAAGACAAGCTTAAGTTGGGAAGATTCAAAACTCCAAATCTCTCATCCCCAACAAACAAGCAAAGTTCATCCTGTTCTTCAACACTTCAAGAACTTCATCAAACATCATTTGTAACGAAGCAAGTTGGAGGAAAAACTCTGTTTTTCAAAGGATCTTCTGAAAAGAAGGGCGTCCAAGTAACTGCGGTAGTGAAGTGGTGATACTTCCGGGAAGCTGAGTGAAAGGACCAGCCATCAGGACGTGGAACTGCATCCTGGGTGGCAGCTAGACTTGAAGAAGGCGTGGAGAACTTCTTAAGTGCTAGGAACTAAGCTTTGTAACCGATCTACTTCAAAGCTAGTGGAACAGTGGACTAGAGGAACGAGTTGTTCCTTGAACCACTATAAAATATCCGGTGTCATTTACTTTACTGCAATTTATATTTCTGCACTTAGGATATTAACTGATTAACTCTAAGACTTGGAATCTGTGTTCAGCAGATCTTGTTCCCAGAGTTATCAGAAAGGCATTTGCCTTAGTGTTTCTGAGGCTACCCTGACAGATCAGAATCCGCTGCCAAGGCCAGTTCTGATATCAGAACCAGCCTTTCTCTGTCACCAGAATCAGACATTCTCTGATAAGTCATTTTGGACTTAGAGAAAGTTTGAAAAACCAATCAGTCTATTCACCCCCCCCCCCCTCTAGACTGATTACCATACTAAACGGGACCAACAAGTGGTATCAGAGCCTCCTTGTTCTTGTAATCTTTTAGGTTACTCTCTGAACAAAGATCCACTTGTTCTTAGCCTCTATTTATTTGTTATTATGGATAACTCTCTTGCAAAGCACCTCATGTTTTCAGATCAGAAGTATGATGACTGGAAGATCAGAATGAAAGCACACCTCTGCGCTCTTCATGATGAAATGTGGGAAGTCCTTGAAGAAGGACCTTTCACCAAATTTATGAAGGTGAATACTGAGCATACTATTGACAGGACTCAGCCTGAGATGATTGAGAAAGCCAGATCAGAATGGACAAAGGAAGAGAGGAGACAGTACAATCTTGACAATATTGCCAAAGATATCCTCTACAAAGCCATCGACAACAGATACTTCAACAGAATCAAGAAGTGTAGAACTGCCAAAGAAATATGGGACAAACTTGATCTCATAGGAGCAGGTGATGAACAAGAGAGAGACAACAAACTGACAATAGCTATGAAGAAGTTTGATGACTTCAAACTTCTACCTGAGGAATGCATAGCTGAGATGCATGCCAGACTTCTGATTCTTACCAGTGAGATATCCGAGCTTGGGAAGGAGCTCACAGTTAAAGAAGTCAACCTGAAGATTCTCAGAGGACTGCCCCCAGTCTGGAAGATGAAGGTTATTGCTGTCCAAGAAAGCAAGGACATCAAAACCTATCCCACAGAGAAACTGATATCTGATCTCAAAGCTTATGAGTTTGAGATGCATGATGAGAAAGAAGAAGTGTCAGATGAGAGAACCACAACTGCTCTTACTGCCAGCACTTCTAAGGCTACAAATTTTGATCCCTCAACTCTTCTATCTGATGAATATATGGCTGCCTTTGCCAGAAAATTCAGAAAATTTATGAAGAAAGATGGAAGGAGTCCATCTTCCATCAGAAAACCACATCAGAAGACCAAATCTTCTGAGAGCAATGGAGAGTACCTCTGCTACAACTGCAGACAACCTGGGCACTTCAAAGCAAACTGCCCCTATCCAAGAGTGTCCAAGAAGCAAGGACATGAAGAAGAAAAGAAATCAGATGATCAACACAGAAGAAGAAGAGCATTCGTCTCAGAGCAAGCTGAGAGAGATCCACTCTCTGAATCAGAGTCCAGTTCAGACTCCGACTCTGATGAAGCATTCTGCTGCTTGGATGCAGAAACTGAAGACCTTTGCCTCATGGCACAATCTGATGATGAGGTATGCTCTACAACTAATTCTATTTCTTCTTCGGTAGGCACAGCCTTACATGATGATCCAATGTCATCATTTTGGGAAGAGTTCCAAACTATCCAAGCCACTTATTCTTTTGTTAAAGAAGAGAACAGTAGGCTGAAAGTTGATATCTCTGATCTAAGGAAAGAGACTGAGTGCAAACTTAATCTCTTAACTGAGGAAAGAGATAGACTAAAGGCTGAAAATGAGTCACTTCTTAAAAGAATAAGAGACATTGAGGAACTTGAGAATAGATATAATAGTCTTCTGAAGATGCAATCTTCCATGAAGAATATTGGTGATTCTCATAACTTCACCGCTGGTCTTGGATATGTTGAACCAGAGTCTGGTGAGCCTTCTGTAAGGCCTAACACCAAAATTGCTAAAGCTAAAAAGGTCATAGTGCCACAGACTCTGAGCCCCAATTGCCATGCTAGTACTTCTGGTACTAAAGTTGTTCATGAGAAGGTCATACCAGAAAAACAAACTCTAAAGGCCAAACCAAAACAAAGTTTGAAAACTAATGAACCTGGCAGACACTCTAACAAAAGGAAAAGTTTTCAGAACAATAATAATCAACGGCCTAACCCTATCAGACAATCTCATGACAATGGTATCAGAAACTGCTATCAGAAAGGCAGATATCAAGAGAAGATCAACTATAGGCAGAAGAGGTTGTCTGGTCAACCTCAGAAGCCTAAAGATAAGCGCTCCTCTGATTTTGATAGCATATGGGACTTCTTTCCAACAAAGAAGGCTATGCAGAAGTATGCAAACAGAAAGCATGATCCTCACAAGCATCTGCCCAAAGTGAATCATACATCTGTTTACTACGACTACCAGGTGGACAATGGGTACCATCCACCAAGGTTTCAGTTAATGAGACCAAAATGGTATCAACTACCAAGACTACATTACCCCCCAGGACCCAACATTGCTTGGGTACCTAAATCTTCCTTTTAATCTTGCAGGAACTGTGTGCTGGAGCCATCTCAGAACAAGAATGGTATATTGACAGTGGATGCTCCAGGCACATGACAGGTGACAAGAGTTGCCTATCAGAGTTCCAGAAAATCAATGGACCCAGAGTCACTTTCGGTGGAAATGACAAGGAAGGGCAAACAAAAGGAAGAGGGAAGCTGATCAAGAACCAGATAATCATTGAAGATGTCTCATATGTCAAAGGTCTAAAGTTCAACTTGCTGAGTGCTAGCCAATTCTGTGACAAAGGCTACACAGTTGAATTCACCAAGACCTTATGCTATGTCAAGCATGAGACAACCAAAGAAGTGGTTCTTACAGCCAAGAGAAGGAAGAACATCTATGTTGTTGACTGGCAAACTGCAAAAGATGGAACTTGCCTGATAGCTAAGGACAATTCAAAGCTAAGCTGGGACTGGCACAAAAAGCTTAGCCATCTGAACTTCAAAACCATCAACAAACTGGCAAGGGAACACATTGTAGATGGTCTGCCTGACATTGTCTACAAGAAGGAGACCCTCTGCAGTGCTTGTCAGAAAGGCAAACAAGTGAAGACCTCATTCAAACCCATAGCTGGAGATCTTTCTACCTGTCCTCTAAATCTGATCCATATGGATTTATTTGGACCAGTTGAAACTCCCAGTGTTGGTGGAAAAAGATATACTCTTGTTATGGTTGATGACTACTCAAGATACACTTGGACTGTGTTCCTAACTAAGAAGAATGAAACTCTTCAGAAGTTGCCATCTCTGCTAAAGCAACTCCAAACTGAGAAGAATATGAAGGTCAGAACAATCAGATCTGACAGAGGAACTGAATTTGTCAACAAAGTGATCAAGGACTTCTGTGATCAGAATGGCACCTTCCATCAACTTTCTGCTGCCAGAACACCCCAACAAAATGGTGTTGCAGAAAGAAGGAACAGAACACTGAAAGAAGCTGCAAGGACAATGATTGCTGAATCAGGCTTGCCCATCAGATACTGGGCTGAAGCAATCAACACTGCATGCTACACTCAGAATAGAAGCATGATCCACAAGAACCATCAGAAGACACCCTATGAGCTGTGGAAAGGAAGAAAGCCAAACATCAGCTACTTCCATGTGTTTGGATGCAAGTGCTATATTCTAAACAATGGAAAGGAGAATCTGAAAGTATTTCAAGAAAAAGCTGATGAAGGTGTATTCTTAGGCTACTCAAGTTCAAGCAAAGCTTATAGAATACTTAACAGGAGAACTATACAAGTTGAAGAATCCATTCATGTCAAATTTGATGATGGTACCTCTGCAGAAGGATTATCAGAGACCCTGCAGAAGATCAATCTTGAAGAAAAGGTTTCAGAACCATCAGAAGAGGTCACCATCAATCCTGTCTTATCAATTCCTCCTGTCAATCCAATTCTGATAAACAAAGATGAAGATGAAGAATCAGAAGATGAACCATCAGAATTGCCTAGACAGCAACTGTCAGAACCTGATCTAACTTGGTTAAGAGACCATCCTCCTAATCAAGTGATTGGTCAAGTTACCAGTGGTGTTAAAACCAGATCTGCATCAAGAAGAGAAGCCATGTTCACCTGCTGCATATCTCAAATGGAACCAATGTGTGTGGAAGAAGCTCTAGAAGATTCAGACTGGATCAATGCAATGCAAGAAGAGCTTACACAGTTTGAAAGGAATGAAGTATGGAAACTTGTTCCCAGACCAAAGCATCAGAATGTCATTGGAACCAAGTGGGTATTCAAGAACAAAGCAGATGAAGAAGGCAACATTGTAAGGAATAAAGCAAGGCTAGTAGCAAAGGGATACTGTCAAGAAGAAGGCATAGATTTTGATGAAACCTTTGCACCTGTTGCAAGACTGGAAGCAATCAGGATATTCCTAGCCTATGCTGCCTACAAGGACATCAAAGTATATCAGATGGATGTCAAGAGTGCATTCCTGAATGGAGAATTGGAAGAGGAAGTCTATGTTGAACAACCTCCTGGTTTTGTCATTCCTACTCAATCTTCTTGTGTCTACAAGCTTAGAAAGGCCCTTTATGGTCTTAAGCAAGCTCCCAGAGCTTGGTATGACACATTGTCCCTATTCTTAGTGAACCATGGGTTTACTAAAGGAAAGGTGGACAAAACTCTATTTCAAATTTCTGTTGCTAATCATATTCTGTTAGTGCAAATTTATGTTGATGACATTATATTTGGAAGCACTAATCCAGAATTATGCAAGAAATTTTCTCAAGTTATGCAGAAGAAGTTTGAAATGAGCATGATGGGAGAACTCAGTTACTTTCTTGGATTACAAGTCAAACAAGTACCAGAAGGCATCTTTATCAACCAAGGAAAGTACACCAGAGATCTCATCAAGAAGTTTGGAGTAGATGGAAAATCTTCAGTCAAGATTCCAATGAATGCCTCTCAAGGCATTGGACCAGATGATGAAGGCAAAGATGTTGATGCTACAACTTATAGAGGAATTATTGGATCTCTCCTCTATCTGACTGCAAGCAGACCAAACATAGCTTTTGCAGTAGGAATCTGTGCCAGATACCAATCAAAGCCAAAGGAGAGCCATCTAGTTGCTGCTAAGAAGATTATCAGATATATCAAAGGAAATCCAAACGCAGGACTATGGTATCCCAAGGGAGGTAATTTTGAACTAATTGGCTATTCTGATTCAGATTTTGCAGGTTGCAGATTGGACAGGAAGAGCACTTCTGGTCACTGTCAATTGCTAGGTGGGAGACTTGTCTCCTGGTTTAGCAAGAAGCAGAATTCAATCTCAACTAGCACTGCTGAAGCTGAATACATTGCTGCTGGAAGCTGCTGTGCTCAATTGCTCTGGATGAAGCAACAACTCAAGGATTATGGAGTGCAAGCAAAGGAGATCAAACTGTTGTGTGATAACACAAGTGCCATTGCCATCACTCAGAATCCTGTGTTACATTCCAGAACCAAGCATATTGAGATCAGACATCACTTCATCAGAGATCATGTGGAGAAGAAACACATCTCAATTGAGCATGTCCCAACTGAAGACCAGCTTGCAGACATCTTAACCAAACCTCTCTCAGAGGCAAGGTTTAACAAGCTAAGGGAAGAACTGGGTATGATGGATGATCTTCCCAGAGATACATGAATCAGAGTTGCAGAAGTATCAGATGTGGATTCATCAGAACACCCCATCTCTGATACCCGAAACTCTTATCCATCAGAAGCTTGAAACAGAATTGCAAAGATCAGACTTGGTGTTCATCAGAGATCCTCGTATCAGAACATCTCTTTCTCTGATACAAGGGCTAATATTTATCAGAGTGGCTGTGGACTTAGAAAAATTTTCTAAACTTCGGGCGAGGCTGTTCAATAAACCGGAAGTTACTATTTTACCCCCGGTAGTTATTACCATATTTGGAAAACGGCTTTCCGCCCACAATCCATTTAATGCGACCTCGAAACCGCAAATTATATCAAACGTCCACTAACCCAAATTCATATATACTCGTTCTGAAAACCTAAATCGCTACTGCAATTTTATTCCTCGTCTTCAAGCTTTATCTCTCTAAACTCTCAATCTTCAGAACTCTCAATCTCCTCACTAAACTGAAAATGAAGTTCATCAACATCACCGATCTTTCTGAATCTGAAGCTAAGACCCTAGTGAGCAACATTGTCACAGGGATGAAGGTAGATATGTCCTCACTACCGCTGTTGGCAACAAATCAGAAGATCATGAATGAAGTGATCCAGGGAATGAGTGATTCCCAGTTGAACAAGATCGTTGCTCATCCCTATGAGCATTTCAGCAACATTGATGTCGCAGAATTCTACCTCAACGCCCATATCTCCAACAATACTATCCATTCACAGGTTCAGGGTCAGAACCTCAAAATTGATGCTGATGCTCTCAACGAGTTCTTTGGCATCTCTCTAGAGCCTCAAGAGGAGGGCACCACTGACTTCATCGAGCTTGATGATGTGAACATCACTGTCCAAAACTTTGTGGCCACCTACTGCCGGGAAGATGCAACCGGGGTAGAGACTCTCTACATGAAGAAGAATGCTCTCAAGAAGGACTTTGAGAGGCTGATGAGCATTATGCATCGGTGCTTGTGGTGCAAAACAAGTTCAACCGATCAGATGAATCACACCAACTCCAAAGCCCTGTATGCTGTTCACAGGGGGATGAACATCAACTGGGGTAAAGTGCTGTTCCAATCCATTTCTGAATCCATCTCCAAGAAGGAGAAAAAGACTGGTATGTTCTCTACAAAGATGGGTCACGGACTTCTGATCTCCAGACTCATCTCTAACTCCAAGATAGCTCTCAGAGAAGCCACCTCTGTGGACCACACAAAGACCATCTTCCTCACCATCTCTCCCAAAGTAAACGTGGCCATTGCTGCTGAACTGAAGAAATCCAACAAGCTTGAGCAAAACAGGGAGAAGCAGGCTATCAAACCTGTGGCTGCTGCTGCCCCACCCAAAATCACTCCTGTCAAGAAGTTGAACCAGAAAAAGAGAAGAAAAGCAATCATTCAGAGTGATTCTGATAGCTCCACATCTCCTATCAGAGTGGCAAAGAAGAAGAAGAAGATTCTCTCACCCCCAAAGGAGTCAGAACCTCAGGGGGAACCAGCACCAGAGCTGGCTGCTGCACTGGTGATCTCTGATGCTCAGGGGGAACCTGAATCAGAGATCCAGCCCATCTCTGAATCAGCACTGCAAGTCACCATATCTCCACCAGAACAACCCACCCCCTCAACTGGGATTCCTGAGGTAGATCCCATCTCTGCTCTTGAGAGGCAATTCCAAAGGGTACTAACATGGAGGAAGTGGAGAATGGGACCTCTGCAACAAATACTTGCCCAAGCTGCCTTTTTTGAATCTGAGGAAGCTGAAGTCCTCAAATGGACAGGTACTGATGATATCTCCTTGTGCTTTGACCTCCAATATCTGCAATCTATCCTTGAAAAGAAGAAGGTAAACTACAAAGGAAAGGAGAAGGTCCCCACAACCTCACCAGAGAGACCTGTCAAGGCCCTAGAAGATCATGAGAGGGATGCCTTTGATGCCTGGCTGATGGAAAAGAAAAGGAGGGAGTCTCTAATCAAGATGAAACCGATTCCAGGTACAGAGGGAGAGCCATCAACTGCCAATGACCTATCTCTGGCAATGATGAACCTTATCAGAGAATGGAGAGACTCTCAGTTTGAAGAAACTGTTCTTGAGGTAATTCCTAACTCTCCTGTCCCAATCCCATCACCTCCCAAATCCCCCTCACCTAAACCAGTCACTCCAACCACAACTCCACCCCCATCTCCTCCTCAACCTCAGCTAATCACATCCCCAACACCCAAGAAATCCTCCACACCAAAACAACCCTCACCCTGCCATCAGATAACCCCCATCAGAAGCCGATCACCCTCACCTCCTCCTCCATCATATCATCAGAGAACCCCTATCCCTCAGACTTCACCCCATCAGAGCCCCAACCATCAGAAATCCAAATATCCCTCTCCTCAGCAGAAGCCTACATCTAACTGTCCCTCCCCTCAGCATTCTGCTGCCTCAGCACAAAAGAGAGAGCCAGTTGTAAGGATTCTTTCCTCAACTGAAGATAATGATGGGTTTCTCACAGCTTCAATGGCTGGTGATCTTCAATCTGCAAAGAGAAAGACTCCTACTCCTCCTCTATCTCCTGACCAACCTGAAACTCAACCCCAACCTCAAATCAATCAAGTACCTCAGCCAGAACCACCCAAAGCTGTCCTCATTCCCTTCCAGGAATTTGTGGAATCAGCAGAGGACTTTGGAGATCAGATGGTGGCTGGACTGAACAAACTACTTGTACTAAATCAGAAGCATGATGCTCACCTGGATTTGGTACAGTACAACATTGAGTCAGGACTTGAGAAAATCGCCAAAACCCTCTCACAACTGTCAACCACCTTCTTCAGCTACATGAAGACATCCAATGAGAAGGTTGATAACATTGCTTCCGAGGTTGCCAGTCTGCACACAGTCCTGTTCTCACAATCTCAGACTCTCTCTGCTCAAGACAAGGCTATTCAAGACCTATCTGATGCTGTGGATGATCTTCAATGGTCCTCTGATAAGCATGCTGAGCAACTCACAGATGTAGAGGACATCTGCAAAACCTTGAAGGAATTTGACATCAAACTGATAAACAGTGGAAAGGACAGAGATCACAAGTTGACTCTCCTTGAAGCTACTACCAAGGACATTCAATCAGCAGTGGGCAAGCAAAAGGAGCTGATAGAAGGGCTGGCCTCTGTAACCCAGACTCTACCTGGTACCCTTGAAGCTATCAAAGAGAGCAATGCTACAGAATTCTCGAAAATTGGACTCCTGCTTGGTGATCTTGTTGATGCCAAAAAGGGGGAAGATAGCAGAGAATCTGTCCCACTTCCCAGAGAAGCAGAAGGTCCAAGCTCCAGAGCCATTAACCCTGCTAGGTACTTTGAAAGAGCAAGGCAAAAGAGGCTAGCTGCTGGTATTCAGAGACCACCTCCTCCTCGGTCTAAGAAAGGGAAGAAGACAGCCTCTACTTTCACTCTGGCTCAATGGCTTAACAGTGACTTGGCTAAACCTGATGCTGCTCAATTCAGAGAGATGAAGAAGCATATGACCCCTACTCAACAAGAGAATCTTATTCTGGATAAAGATGGGCTAATAATAATCAACCATGGTGGGTCTATGCAAGAAGCAGAAGACTGGTGGCGTTTGAAAGTGATCCCTGGCAAGGACCTATCTGAAGCCATCAGAAACTATCTAGATTGCCAGCTTGAACCTGCCTGGTCAGAATATCAGAACCCCAGGAATCTTGCTACAATCAGAGCAAGGGTCAATGCTGATCTGAAGGAGATTGAGGCAAAGGAAGCTGATCTAGAAGAGGAAGATATCTAAACTCTATCCTCTTGTTGCTTTAAATATCTTTCATTAATAAGATAACCAGCTTGCCTCTATTTTGCATGGCAATTTCAAATTATCTCTATATTGCACTCTGACCATGTATGCTCTGATACCTTTGCTATTTCTTATTTTGATTATTTGTTTAATTGTATCTTACTCTTACTACTTTCCTATGCTAAGTGCCCACCAAGATTTTAAATGAAAATTTATCTTTAACTTATTTTCTTTATGGTGAAAGGCACTTCTCTGGAAATAGTTTAAGGGTTTTGGCATCATCAAAAAGGGGGAAATTGTAAGGAATAAATGTAATTAGATTTTGATGATGCTATAGGATTAGAAAGTTAGAGTACCCCCAAATTAGATTTTATGTATTAGAATTTTTAATTATAAGTATTAGTGTAGTCGACGATCAGAGTTGCTCTACTTTGGATCAGATCAGAAGTGCATCAGAACTGCTCGACCAGACTTGCTCTATGAGAACTGCTCCATCAGAGTTCTCTTACCAGAAGTCCATCAGAGTTGCACCATGAGAGTTGCTGATAAACTTGGACATCTGATAGCCAATGAGATCTACAGATCAGAGGGACTCATCAGCGAACCTATCAGAGTCAGAGTTCAGTCAGAGATCAGAACTCCATCAGAACTCAACTCATCAGAAAGCCATCAGAATCCAACATATCAGAAGAGCCTGATCAGAGCCCGACGAACACTTAGAAAAATCTCAAGCAACATCCAACAGCTCTGAATTCAACGGGTAAAAACATCCAACGGCTACAAGACTGTGCATGAAAGGAAAGCTTTTAATGCACATTAAATGAGCCTGATACGCTGAAGGATTGATTGCAAATGATTGACCAAGGAATCCGGGAAGATATATTATAAAAATAGAAACCTTCCAAAACGGCGGTCAAGTCAACAGTACGCGCATTTAATACAGTTGTCTCCTCCTCCAACGGGCAGACAACCTCAGTATATAAGCTACACACCGAAGATCAGGAAAACAACTTTGCTACAACTTCTGCTCATCATCATTCAAGCTTTCTAGAGATTCAAATCCTACAAACTTCAAAAAGACAAGCTTAAGTTGGGAAGATTCAAAACTCCAAATCTCTCATCCCCAACAAACAAGCAAAGTTCATCCTGTTCTTCAACACTTCAAGAACTTCATCAAACATCATTTGTAACGAAGCAAGTTGGAGGAAAAACTCTGTTTTTCAAAGGATCTTCTGAAAAGAAGGGCGTCCAAGTAACTGCGGTAGTGAAGTGGTGATACTTCCGGGAAGCTGAGTGAAAGGACCAGCCATCAGGACGTGGAACTGCATCCTGGGTGGCAGCTAGACTTGAAGAAGGCGTGGAGAACTTCTTAAGTGCTAGGAACTAAGCTTTGTAACCGATCTACTTCAAAGCTAGTGGAACAGTGGACTAGAGGAACGAGTTGTTCCTTGAACCACTATAAAATATCCGGTGTCATTTACTTTACTGCAATTTATATTTCTGCACTTAGGATATTAACTGATTAACTCTAAGACTTGGAATCTGTGTTCAGCAGATCTTGTTCCCAGAGTTATCAGAAAGGCATTTGCCTTAGTGTTTCTGAGGCTACCCTGACAGATCAGAATCCGCTGCCAAGGCCAGTTCTGATATCAGAACCAGCCTTTCTCTGTCACCAGAATCAGACATTCTCTGATAAGTCATTTTGGACTTAGAGAAAGTTTGAAAAACCAATCAGTCTATTCACCCCCCCCCCCCTCTAGACTGATTACCATACTAAACGGGACCAACAATAACTATGCACATTGATCCCCGCTGCTTGCGAGAGGATATGGTTTCCTTCGCCTGGGTAACAGTTTTAGGTCTTGTTTATCCGATTAGCCTCCCATGGTCTTGTTCTTCCGATCAGCAGCCTGAGGTCTTGTTTGTCCGATTAGCAGCAGCCCAGGGTCTTGTTCTGGTGGAGAGATCTCTTCTTTGAATGCACCCAAAATAGAGCTAAAGGGTAAGCTCTTAGGCCATTGTGTGCAACTGCAACGGTCGCCATCCGTCGAGGGGATAACAAAGACCGGTCTTCACTTGTGAGCAGTGCTCGTCTGATGTTCTCAAATAGATGCAGTGAGTAGCCCGCCATGATAAGTAGTCCATGTTGATTGCTATTATTACCTGTTAGAGACATGGCAGGTAAAATAGGCGCTCTCGCTGCTTTAGCTGCAGTGCAAGATACTAAGTTTTGGCCTTCAAAGTCAGATGAAGGTCTATCTCAGGCAAGGAAGAAGACCGGAGCTTCGCCGCCTGGTGATGGGGAAAAGAGAGAAGCTTCCCTGTTTTGCAAAGCGCGACTTTCCAAGAAGAGCAAATGTATAAACTGCTCCCTAGGCCGTGTAAGGGGAGATAACCCAACCGGCAGAATCCTCGCTTACTCTATTCGTTTCATTGCAGGTATGGCTGGTTGGAGAAGCGCGTTTGCTGCCTTGCCCTGACCTTCATTTGTATGGTAGGTCGGAGAAGTGCACTTGCTGCCCTACCCTGACCTTTGTTTTCTCATAGGTATGGATGGTCGGAGGAGCGCATTTGCTGCCTTGGATGCGACGAAAGATGCTAAGTTTTGACCTTTGACATTCGATGCAAGTCCATCTAATGTCGGGGAGAAACACACAACTTCTCCACATGATGTCGGGGACAAGCACGCAGCTTCCCTGCATAATGTCAAAGAGATGCTTAGAGCTTCAATGCCTGATACCGGGGAGAGGCACGGACCTTCCCTGCCTATGCTGGGGAAAGGCACGCACCTTCCCTGCCTGATGTCGGGGAATGCTAAGAGTTTCTCCGCCTAATGCCCGGAGAGATGCTCAACTTCTCCGACTGATGCTGGGTAGAGGCATGCACCTTCCTTGCCTAATGTCGGGTAGATGCTAATAGCTTCTTTGCCTGATGCTGGGGAGAAGCACTCACCTTCCCTGCCCTTATCCCAGTCAAAGCATGGAAGATATCTACAAAAGTATGCCATTTGCTGAAAAAGGGGTTGAGACCAGACTTGCGATGAAGAAATAATCGTCATCCTTGTGGACGGTGGGCTAGCCCGATTAAAGAATCAAAATGATGACGTTTAGTCCGGTCGTGATGAATCCATAGCAGCGGTCATCATCCAAGTAAAGGGGAATGCGACCGGTCTTGAAATGAGAATGGTGGCACTAAGTCGATCCTGACGAGGATGGCAACTCATAGGCCGACTGTGACATCAAAGCAGCGTTCATCTGGCCGGTCTTGAGACGGGAATGATTGTGTTGAGCCGGTGCTGACATAGACGACGACTCATTGGCCAATCATGAATCAGAAGCAGTGGTCATCATCGTCATCCCGCCAAAGTCGGATCAAGAGAGTTGTGCTTGGATGGCTCCCTGATGCAGGTCAAGAAAGAGATGCAGGGCAAGAGAGTGATGTTAGATCCTTCCCAGTGACTTCGGAGTTTTGCAAGCTTTATGCTCGAGGCCCAACCTCCGGAGCATGTCCCAACGTCGATGATATAGTAGATGAGGTAATTATCATGTTCAAGGCCTCCCTAAACTTTTCACAGCTTGTCACTTCTTAGGTCGAGGATCGGCGTTCGGAGTATGTCTACGCTTAATTGCACATGATGCTAACCCCGACCTTCAAAATTGGATGTCGTCCTGGTCAATGTTAGAGAAAAACGCAGGGCTTCTCCGTCCAGTGTTGCAGGAAATGGCGCAGCTTCCCCTCCTCGCGAAGAAGGACTTGCCAGGAAGAGAAAAGGTATGAACTGCTTCTCAGGTCGGGTTAGGGAAGGCAATCTTACCCGTACAGCTCCAGCTTACTTTGCTTGTTTTCTTGCAGGTACAGCTAGTTGGGAGAATCACAGAGCTTCCCTTCCTGATGCCGGGGAGAAGCATGCAGCTTCCCTGCTTCACAAAGTACCACCTTGTTTGTTTCTAAGCTAGCTAGCTACATGATGCTAACCCCCGACCTTCAAAATTGGATGTCGTCCTGGTCAATGTTAGAGAGAAACGCAGGGCTTCTCCGTCCAGTGTTGCAGGAAATGGCGCAGCTTCCCCTCCTCGCGAAGAAGGACTTGCCAGGAAGAGAAAAGGTATGAACTGCTTCTCAGGTCGGGTTAGGGAAGGCAATCTTACCTGTACAGCTCCAGCTTACTTTGCTTGTTTTCTTGCAGGTACAGCTAGTTGGGAGAATCACAGAGCTTCCCTTCCTGATGTCGGGGAGAAGCATGCAGCTTCCCTGCTTCACAAAGTACCACCTTGTTTGTTTCTTTGCATTTGTGCCAGGTCAGAGAAGCGAACTTGCTCTGTTGGCTGCAAAGAGAGATGCTAAACCACTTTCCATGTCATCTGATCGTTTTTCTCTACAGGGACTGGTGGATCCGGCCACATTGCTCCGTGCTATGAAAGATCAGCATACAGAGCTCCAGCGTCAGGCTGATTAAGCCCATCTTCAGGCTACCCAGGCTCGGCATCACGCAGATGGAGCGGAGGCAGCCCTGAGGATACTTGTCGCATGCAATGAAGAGGATAAGAGAGACCTGATCGATCTCCAATCAAAGTGTGACCAGATGAAGTCGAGTATAACCCAGTAGAGGCATCGTTTGCGGGTGTAGTGCAACAAGCAATTGCGGTGTTCAAAGCTTCGCATGAGTTCTCCGACCTTCTTGCTTCCCGGACTAAGGTCGCGGGGCACCAAGCAATTGCAGCGTTCAAAGCTCCCAGGAATTCACGAAACCCATTTCTTCCCAGACGTATGCTCTCCATGCAGAGCAAGTTTGTGATTGGCTTCCGACCAAGGAGGGTTACAATTGTCACAAAAAGATGTCTTGTCCTCTTTTAGTTGTGACCGGCATGATACGCAGACTAGCCGTGATGAGGCGGAGAAGATGGGCAATGTTGATGTCGAACTTGTTCTCCGTGATTGATTTATTGCTTGAGCTTGTATGTATGCATCGTTCGTTCTTTCAATTTCCATAGTCGTTTTTCATTCAAGAATACTTGGACAACTTATCGGGGATCTGGCTCCCCACCTAGGCCGCGAGGGGCGGAAAGTTGACAAGGTCAACCTTGACCGTGCCCTGCTAGGTAAGGCAGGGCTGATCCGCACACTGTCGGTCTAGGACCAACGAGTTATGCAAGCTGTTTGACCAGCGATTAGACAACGGATGTACGAGAGGGGCTCGGGGCGCGACCTTTCACATACCTTCGACCCGGAAGTCGGTCTTACACCACCTTGACTTGTACAGCTAGTTTCATACTTAGGAAATATTTTGGTTGCTCCCTTTCTGAAAGTCGAACTGAAGTCGGCCAAACGTAAGGGCAAGGCCCTGCATGATCAGACCAGAACGGACCCGCACCGTTGATCCTGTCAAGCGCGTATGCGGGCTGCTAAGCCTACCAACGTCAGACAACGGATGTACAAAAGGGGCTCAGAGCAAGACCTTTCGCATTCCTTCGGTCCGAAGACCGGTCATATAGTTGTCGCATTGTTGATTGGATCATACGTGCATGCGAGCTATTTAGACAGCGATGCTAGACAACGGATGTACGAGAGGGGCTCGGGGCGCGACCTCTCGCATACCTTTTCGACCCGGAAGCCGGTCTTACAATTGCCCTGACCGAGCAGCTAACCCCGGACTTAGAAAGTGGTATGATCATTTCCTTGTCCGAGAGCCGAGCCATGGTCGACTAAACACCGAGAGCGGGGCGTGATATATATATGTATACTTCCTTTGTTCTCTTTTAATTACAGCAGTCACATTTCACGCTTGCCAACACACAAGTAAACATTCATATTTTGAAACTTTAGAATGAGAAAAATTTGACAATATTTATTCAAAAAAATAATGTTTAGTATATCAATTAATAAAATATAGTCGAAGTAGAAAATGTGAATAGTGCAAAATGTCAATTGTAGCAATTAAAAGAGAACGGAGGTAGTATGTACTTTTTTTATCTCTCTTTCTTTTTTATCTTCTTTTTTTTGTCTTCTTCTCTATCTTTTTGTTTTTTTTAGCCGCCGCCCGTTTAATCCAAGTGAGGTCGGGCCTCATCAAATTCAAGATTGAAAAAGAAAAATGTTTTTAAGTAATGAAAGATTTGAAGAACTTGAGAACTTGCTCCGAGTTCTGCACTTGATTTATAGTTTGTGATGATGAGGATGTGAGAGCATTGATCTGCATTCCGTACTTGATTCACTAGCGTGAAGTGCTCCACTCATAGAATTTGACAAGGTGCCCTGAATTCCGCACTTGGCCTACAAGCTTCCCCGTCGTGGTCTTCAATTAATAAAATTTATCAGGAGCTCTACACCGGTCTTAATCTTCCTTTCCAGTCTCTCGGGGTTGACCTGGATTTCTTGGACTTCAAAGGTGGGTTCAATACAGAGCTAACCCTTCTTGTACTTTGTACCGTTGTTGTTAACGACATGGACCTTGAGCTCCTTTTCTGAAGCTGGACATGCAATAACTTTGTGTTGCCAGGTTTGTTCCCCCTTGGCGTCTGGCGATGATGCTTCCTTGCTTCACGTCACCAGACGGGAAGGCCTCCTTGCTTCCAGGTCTTCAAGTAAAACCTTCGTGTTGTAAGGTTTGTACCCCTTTGACAATGATGCTTTCACGTTGTTGTGAATCTATGCGTCATAGGGCGTCTTCGTATTATCCGGGGAGTGTCTCCATGTCCACAAGAATAACGTGACTTCAACACTTATGTACCTGTTCTTGTGGCGTTAACCTCTAGAACCCTTGAGTCAAAGCTTCTAGAATGCGGTGGCTTCCCGGAACGCTTACATCCCAGTATGAAGCTGTATCGGCTTTATGCGTGGAGCACGATAGGGCTCACCTCTAAGGCGATCACGGGCAGATTGCATGTTATGACCGTGACCCAATTTTACCCCTAGAGTCTCCAGGATTCGACACTTGATTCCAGAGATCTAATGTCAACATCATCACCTGATTCCTCGCGTGCCCGATCGTGCAGTCATGATGACCTTTCCGGACATGAATACGACGGTCGTCATCCCGAAAAGGAACGGGGCCCCGATCGTGCAGTCACGATGTCGGCGCTGAGGAGCCGTCCCGGAACATGATTACGACGATCGTCGTCTCTTAAGGGAACGGGGAGCCCGATCGTGAGGTAACGACGTCAATGCCAGGAATCAGGCTTGAGAAAGATAACCAAGCAATGGCGACACAAGGTGGCAGCACACTGCGGCGGCGGCACAGAGTGGCAGCACACTGCGGCGGCGGCACAGAGTGGCAGCGCCGCGCGGCGAGCCAGCACGTGATGGCGCTGGCACATGATGGCGCCGCACGTCAACAGACGAAAACATTGACAGTTCAACCCATTGGTTGAGGTTCCTTGTTTCCCTCCTATGCCTGGGGTTTGAATCCCAGCCCAAACTCTTCACTTTCTTCCTCTGCTTAGCGTCTTCTGCCCCAGTCTGGCAGTCTACACGCCCTTGTGGAATGGCTTCACGTTGCGAGGTCTGTACCCCTTTATCAACGATTCTTCCAGGATTTCGAGCAACGGCTGACCGTTGCAAGGTCTGTACCCCTTGGCAACGGTGCTTCCTTCCTTCCCAAGACGAGTGTTGTCGGGAGGGCCTCCTTCCTGGTTGTCGCCGCGTTGCAAGGTCTGTACCCCTTTAGCAACGGTGGTTCCAGGACTTCGGGTAACAGCCCGCGTTGCAAGGTCTGTACCCCTTTAGCAACGGTGCTTCCTTCCTTCCCAGGGCGAGTGTTGCCGGGAAGGCCTCCTTTTCGGCTGCCACTGCGTTGCAAGGTTTGTAACCCCTTAGCAACAGCATTCATGGACCTTCACGAACAGCTCCACGTTGCAAGGTTTGTACCCCTTTAGCAACGATACTTCCAGGATTTCGGGTAACACCACGCGTTGCAAGGTTTGTTCCCCTTTAGCAACAGTGCTTCCTTCCTTCCCAGGACGAGTGTTGCCGGGAAGGCCTCCTTCCTGGCTGCTGCCGCGTTGCAAGGTTTGTAACCCCTTAACAACGATACTCATGGACCTTCATGAACAGCTCCGTGTTGCCTTTAGCAACGATACTTCCAGGACCTCGAGCAACAGCTCTACGTTGCAAAGTCTATGCCCCTTTGACAGCAGTGCTTCATCATTGTGCCAGTGGATGGTTCTGGGACGTGGAGGTCGGACACGTATGGCTCTCCCTCGACGGCCCTTCTCCTCAACTCATGTAACCTTAGCCTCAGATGTTCCACTACGTACATCAGGGGACGGTTTTGCTCGATCGTGTCCAGCGCGAAGCTGAACTTGCGCAGAAGACTCTGCAACCCTCTTCTGTGCGTGGTCGAGATTTAGCATGGCGTCCATCCGGGAAGGTTGTCCGCCTGCCCGGTCAATGGGAGTGATATGACGAGTCGTCCTTCCTGGCTACCATGGCTACCCAACTTGGCGGGACACATACTCCATTCGAGATCTGTCTGTGCTGGAAAATCTTTGCTGGTACGCCTCTCGGGGAGCCAGCCGTCTACCCGGTCGACGGGGGTGATGAGACAAATCGTTCCCTCCTTCCCGAAACAAGCGTTACCGGGAGGGCCTCCTTCTTGGCTGCTCAACTTGCCGGGACACGTACTCCCTTCAAAATCCGTCTGCACTGGTACGCCTTTGCCGATACGTCTTCCGGGGAGCCAGCCCGCCTACCCAGTCGATGGGGTGATGAGTCGAATCGTCCCCTCCTTCCCGGGACGAGTGTTGCTGGGAGAGCCTCCTTCCCGGAACGAAGGCGTTACCGGGAGGGCCTCCTTCCTGGCTACTCAACTTGCCGGGCCGCGTACTCCCTTCGGGGTCCTTCATGCTCTAAGCGTACGAGCGTGGTCTATGGGCACCGAGCATACATGCGTCTGGGGTGATAACTCCGAGCGTGCACGATCTCGCGATGGTGCTCCACAACCTTGACCGATTGGCACGGATAATCAACCTGCAATTTCAGAAAATTTAATAAAAATTTCAAATTTATTTTTTTATTGTTTGATGGTTGTCCTTTGTTGATGATCCCCCGGTTAGGATAGATTGAACTGGGGAATAACTACCCTGAACTTGGTGGGTTGGAGGCCTGGCGAAGCTCATTTTTTATTTGGCCCCGCACCTACTGGGAGAAGAGAAGTCCAGGCTTCGTAAGAATTTTGACTAGATCAAAATTGAGTTCTGCCCGGAGAGGAAAAAAGGTGTCCAACTGTAGAGGTCTAGCCTGCTCATATCCGACAGAGGCTTTGCTAGGGGGAAGTCTGTCCGGCACGAGAGCAGAACTATGTCTGGTAGCGCTCCAAGCGGCGGGCTGAGAAGCGAGCAGCGATCAGAAGGTCCGCAACCTAGTTCGTTATTCCTGCTGCCACGGCCACCCTTGCTTGCCGGTGGAGAGGTTCTGGGCAGCAACCGCAGTACTTTTGCGTCCAGTAAGGTCTACAGCGGCCAGCGAGCTTCATCCGACTGTGCGCGGCGGAGCCGTGGACGGCTGCGGCCTGGATGGTGCGACATAGGATTCAGACTCGGAGGGACAGGGAAAGTGTGGCGAGCGGCGCCTAACGCGGGGGTGTGAGCTGCGAGCACTGTTGCCGCTACGGCGAAGGTGGACGCCCCTGCTTACCAGACCCCCTCTTTCCCTGACGCGGAGGTGTGAGCTTTCGTTCTTCCTTAGACCAGGATCCACACCTTCAATTTTTCTACCCCGTTCAATTTTTGGAAAATTGTTCATGCATCAATCTGAAATTGTGGCAATTTTTGTATTGATATTGGGAAGAATTTCACTTTGATTTCTGTTCCAAATTTTCCTAGTTTCTACCGGAAAATCCAAGTTTCTACCGAAAAATGAGAGATGGCTCTCAATGAAAGCACCAATGTTGGTAGAAAATATTCCGAGTAGAGAAACTAGCAGCATTTCAGTACAGTAAAATAGCGTCGTCAATACATGAGGGGTGATGGCCTATTTATAGGCATCCACCACAAGTCCAAAAGTCTAATCTACGTGGGCTTGGCCCAAATACATAATACATGTCCAAGCTAATGGGCGAACCGGCCCAATAAATAAGTAAATGAGCAAGGGGCGATTCCCGCTCGGGAGACTGCGTCTTGGGCCTAGTTGGGCCAAAGCTCGGGGATAACAGGCCGAGGGCACTAGGCCTGGCATATTATCACAACACAGACATTACCACAGCAGTTCAGATCAGAGTAGACTAGACCAACAAATTACAATCCAAATAAAAACATACATGTTATTCTTCCAAGAATAGGACCACATTTGGTTTTCCATAAATAGACCTTATCATTCCTAAATGAGGAGGCCATTTAGGAACACTGTTTTTCGGCTTATCAGGCTTATCGGTCAACTTTTTACCAATTACATGACTTTTGCTTTCGCGCACTGAATTAGGTAATAAGCAGAAAAAGTAAGATTATAGTTACTTTTCTTGCTGTATTGGCTGAAGTTACTGTAGCTGATCATTTTAGCTATTTTTACATATATTTTTTTCTTTATTGTATTAATAAAATATATTTTAAAAATAATTTTTTCTTAAATCAGCAGAATCAGCCAATGCAGCCACTTCAAAACTTCATAAATTTCAGTAGAATCAGCCAAACCAGCCAATTTTGGTGCTACCAAATGGGCTCTAGGTGACACAAGTTGTGAGTTACAATTCCCCTACATAGAGGCCGTTTGGCAACACCTTTTTTCGGCTTATCAGTCGACTTTTTCACTAAACACGTAACTTCAACTTTTGCGCGCTGAGTTGTGTAATAAGCAGAAAAAGTAAGGTTGGAATTACTTTTCTGGCTGTTTTGGTTGAAGTTACTGTAGATGACCATTTTAGCTATTTTTACATATAATTTTTTCTTTATTTTATTAATAAAATATATTTTAAAAATAATTACTGCTTAAATCAGCAGAATCAGCCAATACAGCCACTTCAGCCAGAACTTCAGAAATTTCAGCAGAATCAGCCAAAACAGCCGATTTTCGTGCTACCAAACGGGCTCATAGCATTATTATATCCATCTGGTTAGAGCATGTATTGTGATTAAGAATTTTATTTATTAATTTGACCCCACTGATAAAGGTATGAACATAAATACATACATATACATATAAGGTTTCACTGGTTCGTACAGATCAGAGCCGCCACACACATGTGAATATGTGATGCGCCGACCAAAACGTGTTGGCCGGTCATAGTCTTGAGTCTTGTTAAAATAATTTTGATGGTGAGAAATATATGCATGTATTCACACACACGAACACAGAAGAAGGTGGGAGGAAGCTAACTAATTAAATAGCTATTTATCAGCTTTATGGTTAGGTAGCAAATCACAAAGAAAATTGAAAGAAACAGAGGAAATTGGGCATGGGAATGGGTAGATTATTGTTATTGCCGTTCATAGAAATGGGAATTGCAGTGGGAGTGAGCTTGCTGCTGGCGATGAGTGTGGCCAGCAAATGCTTTGATGGAGAGAGAGAAGTGCTCCTCAAGTTCAAGCGCAACGTTCTTGACAAAGAGGACAGGCTAAGGTCTTGGGGCAACCACAGTGAAGATTGCTGCCGCGATTGGGAGGGGATCAGGTGTGATGATTCTACTGGCCATATCATCCACATTGATCTTAATAGGATGAATCTTTCCACGAAAGGCGGCGACGGTGGCAGTATGTATAGCCCCGTCCTTCCATTCTTTGAGCTGCGCTATTTGAAGTATTTGGATCTTAGCTCCAATTACTACTTGCTGGAAAACCAGAGCATCTCATCATTGATTGGGAACAACACCATGGTCTCCCTTCAACATCTAAATCTTATAGGCTGCGGAATTGTGGGCACCATTCCTGAAAATTTGGGAAACAAGATGCCTGCCCTGACATACCTTAATCTCTCCTATAATCACTTAGAAGGTTCCATTCCTGAAGATTTAGGAAACGACATGCGAGCCCTCACATACCTCGATCTTAGCAGTAATAGATTAAAAGGACCCATTCCTGAAAACTTTGGAATTAACAAGTCTGCCCTTTCACACCTTGATCTCTCCCGTAATAACTTAGAAGGTTCCATTCCCAAAAATTTAGGAAACGACATGCGAGCCCTCACATACCTCGATCTTAGCAGTAATAAATTAAAAGGACCCATTCCTGAAAATTTTGGAAGCAGCATGTGTGCCCTCACACACCTCGGTCTCGGTTCGAATAGCTTGGGAGGCTCCATTCCTGACACACTGGGGAGTATGGTTAAGCTGACTTACCTTAACCTGCAAGATAATGAGTTGGAGGGTCACATTCCTGAAGCTCTAGGGAATATGTCAGTCCTTGAACAACTTAACCTTTGGGGTAATAGACTTGAAGGAGAAATACCTAAATTCATTTGGAACATATGCACTCTGAAGGTCTTGAGCTTGGATTCCAACAGTCTTGGTGGGAACCTTATCATATCCACAATATGCTCGAACCACTCCCTGCAGGAATTATCTTTATCTCGCAACCCACTCACGGGGTCATTTCCTGATCTTACCAAGTTCCCCTCTTTGACCGAATTAGATATTGGTTATAACCTCCTCGGTGGGGTCATTTCGGAACATAACTTTGTTACACTCACCAAGCTACGCTATCTGGACTTATCTTCAAATAATTTCACTTTCAATGTCACCTCGGCTTGGCTTCCTCCTTTCCAATTGAAAAGTATATACCTCCGGTCTTGCAAGCTAGGCCCTCAGTTCCCCAATTGGCTTAGAACTCAAGTCAACATTTTTGAGCTTGACATCTCTAATAACGACATCTCAGATTCAATCCCCTCCTGGTTTTGGAGCAGAATCACTAGTAACTTCCGGGAAATTAATGTTTCTCATAACGGAATGAAGGGAAAAATTGAAATTGGTGCTGAAGCATCAATCAGCGGAGGCAAACTAGATATGAGTTCCAATCAATTGGAAGGTGTCATTCCACCCTCTTTATTAAATGTGAAAGTCCTGTTTCTTTCTCGGAATAACTTCACCGACCTCAACTCTCTATATGACGTCAAGTCATTTTCTCCTTTGCAGCTTTTGGATGTCTCATACAATCAACTTTCCGGAACACTTCCGGATTGCTGGTCAAATCTCTCTAGTCTTCAAGTTCTGAACCTGGGAAACAATCACAATCTATTAGGGACTCTTCCAACATCCATTGGGTCATTGGCTTCCCTGAAGGCATTGCATCTTGACCATAACAAATTTACTGGCCCTCTACCTTCATCCATGAAAAACTGCTCGACCTTGGTATCTTTGCATCTGGGGTACAATAACTTGTATGGACCAGTACCAGATTGGGTGGGTGAAAGTCTAACACAACTTGTGATACTTGTGCTAACATCCAACAACTTCTATGCAAGTTTACCAACAAGTCTGTGCCGTCTCCAGTCTCTTCAATTGTTGGACCTGTCCATGAACCACATCTCAGGGACTCTTCCCAAATGTCTTTCTAATCTCACCCAAATGATGACTATGACAGGAGGAGACAACATTGCCATCACTACTTATTTGATAGAGATCTACGTCGAAGTTACAACAGATTCTACTATATCATATGTATTCTCTGTAGATGACATAATAGATGTTAGGTGGAAAGGTGTTATCTCCGAATTTGGAAGTACTTTAAGATATGTAAAGAGCATTGATCTATCATCCAACATGTTGGATGGGGAAATTCCAACAGAAATCACATCTCTTATTGGGTTGGTCTCGTTGAACTTGTCACAAAACAATCTCACGGGACCCATTCCTTCGAGGATTGGTAACTTGGCACGCTTAGATACTCTCGATTTGTCTACTAACCATTTGTCTGAAAGCATTCCTCAAAGCCTTGCCCTGATTCCTGGCATAAGCTTTCTCAACGTGTCCAACAATAACTTATCTGGCAAAATTCCGAAAGGCACTCAACTTCAGAGCTTCAATGCATCATTCTACACGGGGAATCCCGCACTATGTGGAGATCCACTCACCAACAGTTGTCCAGGAGAAGAATCTACTCACTCTACTTCTCAATTCAGTGAAGAAGGAGCTTCTAATAGAGAAGAGGAGGAGGATACACTTCTTGGCGGCGAGTTTTATGCAAGCGTAGGGGTCGGATATGCGGTTGGGTTTTTGGGAGTTCTTGGGACGATGCTATTCAACAGGTCTTGTAGGTTTGCATTTTTCGAAGTCCTTGAAAACCTTGGTAATTGGACTTACGTTGCAGTCGCAATCCACAAAGCCAAGTTCCTGGCATCACTTGGTGGTTAATAGGCCAGTGTAAGGAGTTGGTTATGTTTTTTTCTCGATCTTGTCTAGATTAATATAATAATCTATAGTGTTGGGATATTGATGTAATTTCCACATTCTCTATTTATTTAATATAATAATCTATAGTATTGGGATGTTGATGTAATTCTCTATCTATAGTCTGTTTGGTGATCATGTTTTTAAGCTTATCGGCCTTAATATTTATGGCTTGTTTCCCCAAATTTCTGGATCTTTTGTTTTATGTTTTACTTGGTCCGTGATTTATTAACCCGATGGGAATATTTCGGCTTCAATACGGCCGAATCTATTTATTTAACAAGCAAGTTAAATAAAACCTTTTTATTTTTCATGATTAACTTTTTGTTTCGAAGCTATACGTACTTGAGACGGCAGTTAATGTTTAAAACGATTAAGAAGCATTTGCCTCTTAATCTTGAAACCACAAACAAGTTAATGCAGAGCTTGATAGTCCCTGTTCAAAGTGAGTTTTGGAGCGAAGTCTATTGAAATTTTAAAAACATTCTATTTGGATGGATATGCATTCTAACAATGAGAAAATAATGTTGCTCATTGCGGATTAAAGTGCAGTTCTTTTGTTTTCGTTTTTATGGTGTTTGTGAATGGGAGGTGGTTTTGATGTTAGTACTGTGTAGTAGTAGAAGTTAAAAGAATGAATTTTTTGGGCCCATGATAGAATCCTAGGTGATGATTTTAAATTTAAAAAAAAAATCTTCTTGAGTGGATCATCCTTTTCTCTTTCTTGGTGTTCTCCTTTTTTTGTTTCTTTTTCTCATAACTAGTCTTTCACCCGTGCGTTGCACGGGATTTCAAAGTATAACAATGCACACATGTCTGGGTATTACAAAAGTGTTACCAATTATTTAGAGTAACCTATATCAGCAGTCAGCACGTTTTAAAATATAGAGTTTAAGTGTTTAACTTTTTAGTTGCTAATAATGTGAAAAAAATATCATGCAAATCAAGTGTTACTATCAAATATTGGAAGAACAAAAGAAGCATAACCCGAAAATCCGAAATGCTTCTTTTTATGGAAGATGTTCAAACTATATTAGATCAAACAATCATTGGCCAATTGGCTTACAATGCAATCAGGGACCGTATAATAGGTGTCGTGACAACCTGACAAAGAAGCACCCGCTCTAGCAAGAATATGAGCAGCTCAATTCGCAGATTGTGTACGGTAGTTAATTAACTCTCATCAGATAGCAAAGCCGACTCTCCCCAAATCCCAATCACCACTAACAAAACATGTGTTTTAGCAACCGTACATGACCAGCCTTTGTTCTTTGCCCAAAACATCGCTTCACATACTTCCAGCGCCTCCGTTAACAACGGAGACCAATTTGTTGTCACCGCTTCCTGTTGTCCTTCAATAAACTGCTTGGTCTCATCCCGTGCAATCCATACCAAAGCTCTAACTCCCGCCTGTTGATTAATTGCATCATCCACGTTTACTTTAGCCCACCCCACTGACAGTTTCCCCCACTTTGCTCCCTCATCATTTGCATTTCGGGCTCTTTGTCTCTGTAGTTGTGCGTCACGCCAACCTCCCAAAGCTGCAGGTCCACCTGCTATCACATTCCTATAGGAAAATCTGCACTCTTCCACACCTTGTTGTTTCGGTTTGTCCAAATGCTCCACAAGCACACTATAAATCTGCACAAATCCTCCTCTATTAGCTTCTCAAACATAACTCGCATCCCTTCAGCAAAAGAAGCAACTGGCCGCACAAACTGAGTGCCTAACTTAGACCAGATTTCTCCTCTGCTTCGCTGCCCACTGGACAATCTGCCAGAACATCTACCCGTCGTTGGTTTAACTTATCTATCGCAAGAAGAGCATCCACAATGAGCTGCCAAAACGAATTTTATTTTAGATATATATATAGATATAAAAGAAGGCTAAAAACATCCTGACATGTATAATATGATGGGTAATAAATGAGAAGTCAAAAAATCATGTCAGAAATTCATATTGTAAATGATAGTACACCTTACATACCAAGTAGTTTCAAATTATCATTATGAGTTCTAAGAGCCATACCACATAAAATTAGGATATGTGGTTACCACTTTAGCAAAGATCACAAAGAAATCATTCAAAAATAACATCTTTAGGACTATATCAACCCACTTTTACTTATATTGGTGCTAAGGGACTTATATGTTCAGATATTAGTTTGAATGTTCAGTATCTACCTCACAGGTAGTAACACCAACAAAATGTTTCATTCAATAATGAAAGATGATTTAAGACCTCAAACAAATTAGTAGAGAGATGATTCAAGAAAGAAAGCAACTGAAAGCTATAAGAGAGTCCAAAGTTTTAAATCCTAGCGTCTTTTATCAGGGTAAACCTCCAAAAGGCCAACCCCATCCATAAATACAAAACAGTGTTTCTGGAATGAATTTAACTGTGTCAAAGGAGCAATTTCAGACTCTTTTCTGGTAGCACAGATGAGATATATTTATTAGAGAAACTCAATGCACACTCAGGACTATCAAGTTCTTCCCTAACCATACAAATGGACCAGCCTATCCTCCCCATTGAGAGTTACATTTGGAATATGTAAAAGTTACATGAAAATGTAAAAATGTAAATACTTAAAGGAGGATCTCAAAGATAATATCTTCCTCTAACAACTTACCTCAAGATTATCAAATAAGTAAATATATTGGTCTGAATTCATTGGTTGAGCAGCTATAACATTCTAAAAGCACTTCCTTACACATTTATAACTTTTAGTTTATCAAGCATTTTATGGTGATACATCATAGCAATATGTAGAAATAAAAGGCACTTAAAACGCATTTTATGAAATAAATTCTATACATTGTTTCACATTCTGAAAAAAACTTCACTTTTTATAAAGGGGGGAGATTCAGGAACACGATTCAAAACTAAAAATCATCAATGTGACATTATTACAAACACCTTTAAGGCACTCTAAAACTGAGAATCTTAGAACCAAATATTTTCACACTCCATCTCAAATTCAAAGCAATTGAGTGAACCCTACACAAAAACAATCAAAACATTTATGAAATTTGAACCCGTCATAAGCATATAATATATTTAATCATTAAATATATAGCACAAAAAACGTTGTGTAATAGGAGTGGTGTTAGGAGATGGAAAATTGGGGGCTAGATAGCGGTTACCTCAAGTCTTCTTGGGTTAGCTTTCTCTCTAGTCTGTCTTCAACTTCATGAAAGACTAAAATTTATTCCAGCCCTACAAAATCAATACAAAATCGAAATCAATACAACAACCATTAGAAACTGATTTCAGGTCTTCAAAATCAATATCAGTCCTAATTAATAAGAGGAATCAATACGGTTTTAACTTAGATTAACAGGGAGAAAGATTAGTTTGAGAGGAATGAATTAACTTTTGATGGTGAAAGCATGCTGAAGTATTCGTGGTTTGGAAAGGCGAATAAGTGGTCGAAAGAATGAGATGGCTTTAGAAATCCTGATGCGTTTATGAAGGAGATAACATATATTTACGCAAATGTCCCTGAATACTGAGCGCCTGAGCGGGAAATACACTTAGTTCGATTAATATAGATATAGATGTTTTTTTATATCCTTAAACTTTTCAAGTTTAGGACTTATGGTTAGAGGTAGGGATGGTTCAGTATGATATACCTTATATTTTTTCTCATACCTTTTCTGTACCAAAACTTTTGATATGCAAAATTTGCATACCTTACCGAAGTTTCAGTATACCGCATTTCGGTATACCGAAGTTTCGGTTCGGTAACGGTACAGTATCGGTAAATTACCGTGCATGTCTCCCAATACAAAAAATTATCATAGACTAACGAAACATACTAAATCGTTATTACTAGCGACATATTAAATCTATTATTAAAATGTTACGAAATACAATTAATAATCTATTGATGTCAATTCAATATTGAACCATTATTATTATTATTAGTATATTTAAGCAGTTCAACATGCCACATATTAAAAAGTAACACATTCTCCTAAAATAACTTGAACAATATATATAATTAAATCAATATTAATCTCTAACAAAAACAAATAAAACTATTCAAACAACATGGATATAAAATCATTTATTCCTATTATGTTATTGTGTATTTAGTCATTTTTATAATTTTTATAAAATTGAATAAGAATTTCGGACAAAGTTGCGTGTCTCGGCCCGCGGAATCCCTATGTAGATACACTTGTCACACTTAGCGGCCCAGCCATCATGACTTGCAAGCTCTTGAAACAAGATGGACTTGTTTCTTGACATTTGTACATTACTCATTAGTCATTAAGGTTAGCGTAGTAGAAGCCTATAAGGTTATTGTGGGTTTGAGAAATGGGACCTTTAGAAGTCAGAGACGCCGGGAACGTTAAAAGTAGTGGGGGAAGTTTGAATGACATCGCGATCTTCCTCGGCGGTGATGTTGCCGCCGCCGCCGCCTAAGACCCCAGTATGGGGTAGTAAATTGTTTGTTGATGTGGTCACTAATCGAGAAAAGCCCCTTTCTATCCAGGCATCACGTTTCAAGGGTATGCCTTGTATTTCTTTCGTCGATGAGGATATGCAATCGCTTGCAGATAAGCAGAAAAACGTCTTGGTTGGCTATTTCTTTAAGGACCGACCTAGTTTGCCAATACTGAGGAGATCCTTTGACATTATCGGGTTTAAGGGGAAATTTCATTTGGGATTGCTAGATCCCAAACATGTGCTACTCAGATTCGAGCTTGAAGAGGACTATTTGAGGTGTTGGAATAAACAATCCTGGTCTATTCATGGCAGTATTATGAGAGTGACTAAATGGTCTCCAGATTTTTGCCCTAATGTGGAGTCACCTGTTGTGCCAGTGTGGCTTGTGCTGGAAGGTCTTCCTATGCATCTACATGATAAGAGAGCTTTGTTTGAAATTGTTGGATTAATTGGGAAACCTCTCAAGATGGATGCGGTTACAGCCTCTCTGGCCAAACCTTATATGGCAAGGGTCTGTGTGGAATTGGATTTAACTAAGGAAATGCCACAAAAAGTGTGGATAAATTGTGGGTCTAAAGGCTTTGCGCAGACTATTATTTACGAGAACAGGCCAGATTACTGCACATCATGCCTCCATTTGGGTCATAAGGAATCCAAATGTATCAAAGGGGAGGTGGTTCAATCTGAGCAGCCAGATATGGCTGTAATCACGAAGGAGAAGTGGGTTCAAAAACCCAAGGCATCTGTGCTTAAGGCACCTCAGACTGAAGCTTCCAAACCGAGTAATTCCAGAAAATTTACAGCTGAGGAGAAAGGGAAAAATAAGGAGATTACAGAAGTAAATAACTCAAATAATCAATCTTCATCACACACTCTAGCTATACAACTGTACTCAGGAGAACAGAGTGATAATGACATTGAGGAAATTGTCATTGAAGAACCTCCTGCAAAATCATTACAAGTTAATCAGGCAAATAATCAAGAAGTTGTTTTGCAGGACAGCCATGATATAGGGGTTAATGAAGTCAGGGATGATATTTACCTAAAAGAGCTCAATCAATCCCCTGGGGTTGAATTTGAATTGGCTTCCAAGGCCTACTCTTCAGAAAATGACACTGGTAAGGCAAACACAAATCATCCTGTTGACCAAAACTGGGAGGAATTAAGAGCTAAAGCCGAAGCATTAATAAAACTAAAGCAGAAAGAGATCATCTGCAATGGAGGTGCAGAGGTCAATGAAGGAAGCATCCGGTCAGAGGATATACAGTTGGGTGAAGGAAATATAACTCATCAATCAGATACTGAAAAGGAGATGCAATCCGTTGCAGCTGCACAACCAGAACCTGAAAAGGATATGCAACCAGTTGAATATATACATCCAGAACCAGAAAAGGGGAGGCAAACAGGTGAGGAAGTGACTAAATCTCAAAATGCTCTGTCAGTAACTGAAAAGGAACTACTTATAGAGGCAGCTACACAGACTCACCCTGTGAATGAAGGGCAGGAGCTCAAAGGGGCTTTGGAACAATCCATTGCAGACCAAGAAAGTCAGGCAGAATCTGGAAAGAATGATTTTATAGATGTTATCAACAAAGCAAACAAAAAGAGACAGGCTAGGGTTGAGAAACGTATTACTAGAAGTGCAGCTAGGGAGGTACCTGGGAACTCTTCCCTATGAATTGGCTCATATGGAACGCTAGGGGTTTAGAGTCCTCCAGCTCTAGGCTTCATTCCCTAGTCAAACAATGGACGTTAAATTTGGTGGTGATTATTGAACCTATTGTTAATAACTCTAAGGCAGATCTTTTCAAGTCTTCCTTGGGTTTTAATGGTGTGATGTATTCTAATGTTAATAAAATATGGGTTTTCTGGGATACTTCCTCTTTGGTGATATCTCAGGTTTCTTGGCATCCCCAGTATGTGCATTTCAAGGTGTCTAATAATGATTTTCAAGGGTGGATTACAGCAGTTTATGGTAAGCATAGCTACATTACAAGGAGAGAATTATGGAGTGGTCTGACATCTTTATCCTTAAATATGGCAGAGCCTTGGCTGATTGGGGGAGACTTTAATGCTATCCTTAGTCATAATGAGCATAGTGGCAGTTCTATTCCCACCCTGAGAGAGGTAAATGAGTTTGCTGACTGTATCTCAGCATGTAATCTTATTGATCTGCCGCATAAAGGTCCTAAGTTTACTTGGTCTGGGGTTAGAGCTAATGGCTGGGTGTGGAGGAGATTGGACAGATGTCTTCTTAATAACTCATTTATTGAAAAATTTGATTTTATTCAGATCTCTCTGTTAAACAAGACTCCTTCTGATCATTGCCCTATGCTTATCCAATTTGAGAATAGAAATTATTCTGGTCCCAAATCATTCAGGTTTCAGAACATGTGGTTGAAACACTCTGATTTTATGAACTTCATTACTCAAAAATGGGGATCCTACAAAACAGGTGGAGGTATGAGAGGCATGGTCTACAAGCTGAAATGTCTTAAACATGATTTGAAAGTCTGGAATAAGGAGGTCTTTGGCAACCTTTTTGATGACATCAAGAAATGTGAAGAGGAGGTCCTTAAGGCTGAGATGGCATTTGAGGAGGCTCCTGGGGATTCTACTAAAGAGAATTGGTCCTATAAAAGAGGGCTTCTTCTTAATAAATACAATCTTGAGAGGAAATTCTGGAAGCAAAAGGCCCACATTAATTGGATGAAAGAGGGGGACTCAAACACAAGATTTTTTCACTCCTTCGTTAAGATTAGGAATAGAATTCAAACTATTACCTCTATCAAAGATGTTACAGGCCACACACTGACTGAACCTCAGGATATTGGTAGAGCCGCTGCTGAATATTTTGTTGATCTTTACTCTGAAGGAAGTCATGTAAGTTCTGGAGCAATTCTGCAAAATATCCCTCAACTGGTAAATAATGAGGATAATTTATACTTGACAAAGCTGCCTACTATAGATGAGGTAAAAAATGCAGTATGGGGACTCAACCAAAATAGTGCAGCAAGACCTGATGGCTATAATGGTAAATTTTTTAAAAAATGTTGGGCAATTGTGGGGGAAGATGTTCTGAGAGCTACACAAGAATTCTTCATGGGTATTACTATCCCTAAAGGAATGGCCAGTGCACTTATTGTGTTGATCCCTAAAAAGGATGGTCCCAATACTTTTGCAGATTTTAGGCCCATTTGCTTATCCAATTTTATCTCCAAGATCTGTACAAAAATTTTGACTGACAGATTAGGTAATGTTTTGCCTAAGATCATCTCTATGGAGCAAGCAGGTTTTATGCAAAATAGGGACATCTCTGACCAAATCTTAATTGCTCAAGAAATGGTTCATTGTATTGATAAGAAAGTGAGGGGCTCTAATATGATTATTAAGTTGGATATGGCCAAAGCCTTTGACAGGGTGTCATGGTTTTTCCTTTCTGACATTCTTTTGAAGTTTGGTTTTAGTGCTCATTTTGTTAAGCTGGTCATGAACAATTTGGAAGCTACAAATCTTTCTGTTTTGGTGAATGGTGTTCCCCATGGTTTCTTTAAACCCAAAAGAGGGGTAAAACAAGGAGACCCTCTTTCTCCTTTTTTATTCATTATTTCTTCAGAAGCATTTTCTAGGGGTTTAAAGCATTTAATGGAGACCAGGAAGATCCAGCCTTACTGGATGGGAATGCAAGGATTCCCAGTGTCTCATCTTGGTTTTGCAGATGACCTCCTTGTATTCTTGAATGCAGAATCAAGATCTCTATTATCATTCAAGAACTTTTTGAATGAATATCAAGAAGCATCAGGGCAGCTTATAAACTTTCATAAAAGCTCCTATGTTTTGGGCAAAACTTCTCCAGGAAGGCTTAGAAGTATCAAGAATGTGTTAAACATGAACCATACCTCTCTTCCTCTTAAATATCTGGGTGTGAATCCGCATAAAGGAATAAACAGATTTAATTACTGTGGTACTATTATCAAACAATTTGAGCACAAATTATCTGTTTGGAAGCAAAAAAACCTCTCTCAGGGTGGCAGGCTCACTCTTATCAAGTATGTTCTAAATACTATTCCTCTCCATATCCTGGCAGTAGACTCTCTTCCTAAGAAGGTAATTAAAGTGCTAAACAGTAAAATGGCGTCTTTCTTTTGGGGTTCTTCCAATGATAAACCCAAATTTCACTGGATCAAATGGGATAATCTTTGCTTCCCTACAGAGGAAGGAGGATTGGGAGTTAGGTCCTTATCAGATATTGAAAAAGCTTTTACACTTAAGCTTTGGTGGAAATGGAGGACAGGTAATACCTTTTGGACTGATTTTATTAGAAAGAGATATAATAGGGGAAATAATATGGTACCAAAAGTGACAGACTCTTTCATCTGGAGGAGGATATGCTCCATTCATGATCTTGCAACAACACTTTGTTCTGAAGAATCCAATGGAACCCTGACCTGGAATGCTGATGAGAAAGGTCATTTCTCTTTCAAATCTGCTTATAATGAAGTTAGAGCAAAGATTGGTTCATCTTCTTCTTCTAAAAATATTTGGCATCCTCAACAGGAGCTTAAGGTCAAATTACATCAATGGAAGATCCTGAAGGGCATTATTCCTACTTCTGACAGATTGATTAGGTTCAACCTTGTAGTTGAACCATCTATCTGTGTTTTGTGTAAAGCTCATGGTGATAGCCTAGAACACCTTTTCTACCATTGTAATATTGTCAAACCTATTTGGAGATACTTCATGGGGATTTTTGGAATCCCTCACCCAGCTGATGACTCTATCACTCATGTTTTTAGAAACTGGTGGACCAAGACGGGACCTAATGGAGTGATGACTCTGTTTAGACAAAATCTGGCAGGAATTACTTGTTGGCATATTTGGAAAGGATATACAAATCTGATTTGGGGAAAAGGAGATTTTTACCCTTCATCTGATAATTTGATCCATCAGATCAAATTGTATACTCAAAAATGGGCACAGACTTTTCCGGTGATGAAAAATCGTGTGGTCAACAGAATGCTTAAGGAGGAGAATTTGGTTCTTCAAGGATTCAAAGTTACTGGGAGCCAAATTACAATTATCAAATGGTGTAAACCTAAGAGAAGCTGGAAGATGAACGTAGATGCGAAATACTTACCAGGTGCAGCGGCAGGAGGTGCAGTCATCATAAATCGCAGGGGGGAGATGCTAGCCGCGATTAGTTTCCCGGTAGAAGCTTCCTCTCCACTGGAGGCTGAGCTGAAGGCAATGGTGGAAGCTTTGAAGTGGGCGATGGAAGAAGGTGTTGCTGACCTTCAGGTGGAATCCGATTCCGTTTTGGCTTTGCAGATGATAACCTCTTCGGATACTCGCAAATGGAGTGCCATGATTCAGGAAAGTAGACTTCTTACTGGTAATGGGATCATTTTCGGACATACGCTGCGTGAAGGAAACTTTTTGGCCCATTTTCTAGCTGCTGAACATAATGGACCGGCTAAACATTATGATGGGCCTAATTCTATGCCTATTAGAGCCCGTAGGGCATATTTTATGGACCTCTTTAGCATACCTTCTCTTCGTATTTGAATTGCTATTTTTTGGTCTGGTTCTGTTTATTTTGGGTCAGGTTTTGTCCTAAAAATTTTTAATGTTTTACATTACCTTGTTGAATTTTAAAAGAGGTATTGGTCTGGTCCCCCTCTTTTGTAAACGTTTTCTCAATCTAATAATACCCCGGTAAATGTACTCCGGCATTTACCCCACTGATTTTGGTGGTTTGCCTTCCGGAGAAAAAAAAAAGAGAAATGGGACCTTTATTTTTGTATTTTTATATTCGTAACCAACTTAAGTATTATTTTTGGATTTCAAAATTGCAATGGATTTTTACAATATATTAGAATTAAAAGTAATTGTTGAGTAGGGAGTCGGTATGGTATTATACCGGTATACCGCAGTATTTGAAAACATTTACCGTACCGAAAATGACGGTATACAAATATTTCGGTATTTTCCGGTATTTTTTGGTACAGTAAGTGCGGTATACCGATGTTTCGGTATTTTTGCTCACCCCTAGTTAGAGGTGATGAGGAAGAGTTTGGAATTACATGGGAAAAAGAAATCACTAAGAGGAGTATCAAAATAGCTCATGATGCAGCAAATATGATTGATGAGGAGGATCTCATATAGAATGCCAATAAAATTTATTAGTAACTATTGGAATACATCAACCGGTCAGGGACCAATGAATGAAGATGAGGTGCAAAGGTTGGATTATTCATAAATAACAAAAAGGTCGGACTATTAAAAGAAGACCGCTAAAAGGTTGGATTATTAGTTTCCATTTTCCCATATTTAATTCATTCTCCAGAATTTTTCAATAACATTAAATGCCCTGGGTGCACGTGTGATGCTAATGAGGAATATGCACGTGTCATATTCTTGGGTAGATCCTCCATGGTTTATTTGAATCAGTCCATCATTGTCCATGAAGAGATTCTCTTGCTGCAGAGGCGTCATAAGCTTTCTCATCTGTTCAAACTGAACTCTGTTAGGTCTTGACATCCCACTGTTCAACCAACTAGTGAAGGTGAAGCTGGAAGCTTTCTTCTTGGTTTTTCTAAGTGGTGATGAAGAGGATCTATGGATTCCAGCAGCATGCCTTTTCTGTTTGGCCCTTTCAAAGTAGATTGCTGGATCAACAACGGTAGCCTTTCTGGATGTCAGAGCTCTGGAACTAGGCCCTTCTGCTTCTCTGGTCTCTTCTTCTCTGGACTCTTCCCCCTTTTTGGCATCAACAAGATCACCAAGGAGGAGCTGAATTTTGGAGAATTCTGAAGCTTGAGTATCTCTGATCTTTTCAAGAGTGTCTGGCAGAGTTTGAGTCATAGAGGTCAATCCTTCTATCAGACCTTGTTGTTTTTCAACAGCTGTTTAAATATCTCTGGTGTTTGCTTCCAGGAGTATCCGCTTCTGATACCTTTCCTTGTCGTTCTTTAGTACAGAGATGGCTTGTTCCTTGTGCGTTTTGCAGAGTTCCTCAATGTCTTGGAGATGCTCTTGAGATTTGTCATGATACCATTGGAGAGTGTCAACTTCCTCAGAGATCTCCTTGATGGCCTTGTCTTGGGCAGTGAGAACCTGAGTGTGGAAGTGTAGAACATAATTGATAGTATCTATTCCTCGAGAGAGACGATCCACTTTGGTGGTTGAGGTTCTGATGAAGGAATTCAGAGTTCCCGTCAGAGGTGCAACATTTGATGATGACTTTTGTAGTCCTGATTCAAGATTGGAATTGACAAGCATCAGATGCTCATCGTTTTTCAGGTTGACCATGAGGAGTTTCTGCATCCCATCTATCACCTGGTCACCGAAATCGTCTGCGGCCTCAACAAACTTGTTGAAAGGTATCTGAGGTTCTTCACCATCAAATCCCGGCATCTACAGACCTTTACCTTTAAGCACTGGAGGTTTCCTGTCAGTAGGTTGTGGAAGAGAGGGGGTTTTCTAGAAATGCTCTTTTGGAGGGGTCTTCTGACGCTTAGATGTGTAATCTTCAGCAATAGATGATGTAAGGAAACCATCATTATCACTATCTGAGGAGACAACTCGGAGAGAAGGCTGTTTCTTGGTTTTGGAAGCTTTTGAGTGATGGGATGAATGCTGTGGAGTGACAGATTTGGGTTTCTGGTGGGATTGACTCTGGTGAGGAGATTTCTGATGGGGGGTTGTCTGAGGGTGAGGTGAAGGGGGAGGTGAAGGTGAGCGATTTCTGGTAGGGGATATCTGATGGCAAGTTAATGCTGATTTAGTTTGGGTTTTCTTTGGTGAGGGGGTTTTCTGATGGGTTGAGGATGGGGAATGTTGTTTGTGGGGGGAATGATGGGGTGTGGAATGGGGTGTAGTAAGTTCAGGAGAGGGTACATTGTGTACAGAGGGTGATTTAGGAGGGGAGGGAGGGATTTCTGTGGAGTTATGAACAGAGGGGGGGGGTGAGTTATTACCTCTAGAACAATTTCTTTGTACAGAGATGCTCTCCATTCCTTGATCAAGTTCTGCATAGCAAGTGGCAGATCATTTGTAGTGGATGGCTCTCCTTCTACATGATGGTTGTGTTTAAAGCGAATCAAGGATTCCTTGCGTTTCTTCTCCATCAGCCAGGCATCAAATGGAGCCATTTCATGTTCCTCCAGAGCCTTGACGTGCTTCTCTGGTGAGGGAGTCAGGAGAATAACTTTTCCTTTGTAGTCTTTCTTCTTCTCAAGGACAGATTCAAGAAAGTTGAGGTCAAAGCATTTGGACACATCATTGGTGCCTACCCAGTTGAGGACTTCTGCTTCCTCGGATTCATAGTAATCAAAATACTGTATGATCTTCTGCAATGGGCCCATTCTCCAATTTCTCCATGCCAAGACTCGCTCAAATTGTTTGTCTAGAGCAGCAAAGAAGTCAGTGTTAGGTTCTCTGATCGGTGTGGTTTGATGCTCTGGTGAAGAAGTATTCAAAGGCATGTCTGGTACAGGGGAGGATTGAGGTTCTGGTTCAGGTTCCCCCTGAGTATCTGATCCCTTAGCAGGAATATCCACTTTCTTCTTCTTCTTCTTCTTCCTCTTCTTCCTCTTCTTCTTCTTCTTCTTCTTCTTCTTCTGTTGTACCAGAGTTTCAGAGCTATCAGAGTCACTCTGAATGATTGCTTTTCTTCTCCTTTTCACTTTCTGCTTTTGCATAGGTGATTCTCTGGTGGCCATATCTGGTGCAACCTCCTCTGGTGCAACATTCTTAGTTGTGGCCTTCTTCTTACTTGTGAGTTTCCTCCTTACCACTTTTTCAGCCTTTGTAATCTCTGGTTGGTCAGAAGTCACAGTGGGCTTTTTGTTGACCTTCTTTGGAGAGTCTTTAGGCTTAGCAGCCTGTCTCTCTCTCTTTTGTTCTAATTTCTCTTCCCTTTTGAGTTCTGCCGAGATGGCCACATTCATCTTGAGGGAGGCAGTAAGAAAAATAGACTTGGAGTGGTCAACTCTGGAGGGATTTCTGAGTTGCACTCCAGAGGTAGAGAGAAATCCAGAGATAAGGAGACCATGACCCATCTTGGTTGAGAATAGGCCGGTCTTCTTGTCCTTCTTCTTTACAAATTCAGAGATGGATTTGAAGATTACCTTACCACAGTCAATGTTCATGCCATTATGAACTGCATAGATTGCTTTGGCATTGGCATTGTTCATCTCATCAGTTGAGCCAGTTTTGCACCATAAGCACCCGTGCAATATGCTGACTAGTTTCTCGTAGTCCTTCTTCAGCAAGAACTTTTTCATATAAAGTTTCTCTACTCCGGTGACTTCAGGACGACAGTAGGTCCCAACAAAGGTTTGAATGGAGATGTTCACAGAATCTAGATCAATGAGTGTGGGTGTGTCCTCATCCTGAGAATCCAGTTGGACGCCAAAGAAATCATTGAGGGCATCAGCGTCAATCTTCAAGTTTTTGCCCTGAACTTGAGAGTAGACAGCTTCTCCGGTGATGGTAGCATTCAGATAGAATTCGGCTACGTCTGTCGTACTGAAGCTTTCATATGGGTGAGCAACAATCTTACTCAACTGAGAATCATGCATCCCTTGGATGATTTTCTTCATCCTCTTCTGGTTTTCTGCCAAAAGTGGCAGTGTTGACATGTCCACCCGCATACTGGTGACAATGTTGTCAACAAGTGCATGTGCTTCCTCCTTAGTGAGGTCGGTGATGTTGATGAACTTCATTTTTAGGTTTGAGAGGGGTTTTGGAGATTTTTGGAGGTTGGAAGTTCTGAGAGAGAAAGCTTGAGGATGAATGAAGAGAGATAAAGTGCAGTAGCGGTTTTAGGTTAGAGATAGTGGGTATAAATTGATTTGGGTTAGTGGACGTTTGATATTATTAGGGGTTTCGAGGCATCATTTAATGAAATGTGGGCGGAAGGACGTTTCCATTTAAAGGAATAACTATCAGGGGTAAAGTAGTAATAGACCTGTTCAAGTACTTAGGCCTGCCCGTACCTCGAAAAATAACTAAGTCCATTGAACCTCTGATGAGAATTCCTGTATCTGAGAGGGTGGTACTCTGATGATGGTTCTCTGATCCAGAGGTTGGGGTTCTCGTCCAAACCATTTTCCGATTCACGCATCTCTGGGAAGATCATCCATCATCCCCAGTTCTGCTCTTAGTTTGTTGAATCTTATCTCACTGAGAGGTTTGGTCAGGATGTCAGCAAATTGTTCTTCTGTTGGCACATGCTACATACTAATGTGTTTCTTCTCTACATGATCTCTTATGAAGTGATGTATGATCTCAATGTGCTTGGTCCTGGAATGAAGTACTAGATTCTGGGTGATTGTAATGGCATTAGTGTTGTCACAGAGCAGTTTGATCTCTTTTGTATAAACGCCATAATCTCTCAGTTGTTACTTCATCCAGAGTAGTTGATCACAACAACTTCCAGCTGCAATATACTCTGCTTCTGATGTACTTGTTGAGATAAAGTTCTGCTTCTTGCAAAACCAGGAGACAAGTCTCCCACCTAGCAATTGGCAGTGACCACAGGTGTTCTTCCTATCTAATCTGCAACCTGCAAAATCTGAGTCAGAGTAACCAATTAGTTCAAAGTTACCTCCCTTTGGATACCATAGGACTGCATTTGGATTTTCTTTGATGTATCTGATGATTCTTTTTGCAGCACTAAGGTGGCTTTCCTTGGGCTTTGATTGGTATCTGGCCCAAATTCCAACAGAGAATGATATGTCTGGTCTGCTTGCAGTCAGATAGAGAAGAGATCCAATGATCCCTCTATATGTTGTTACATCAACATCTTTTCCTTCATCATCTGGTCCAATTCCTTGAGAAGTGTTCATGGGTATCTTTACTGATGCTTTTCCTTCAATCCCAAACTTCTTGATAAGGTCTCTGGTGTACTTCCCTTGATTAATAAAGATTCCTTATGGAACTTGTTTCACTTGCAATCCTAGGAAGTAGCTTAGTTTTCCCATCATGCTCATTTCAAATTGACTCTGCATAACTTGAGAAAATTTCTTGCATAGTTCTGCATTAGTACTTCAAAATATAATATCATCAACATATATTTGTACTAGCAGGATATGATTAGCAACATAGATTTGAAATAAAGTTTTGTCAACCTTTCCCTTGGTGAACCCATGGTTCACTAGGAATAGGGACAGTGTGTCATACCATGCTCTGGGAGCTTGCTTAAGACCATAGAGAGTCTTTCTAAGCTTGTAGACACAAGAAGATTGAGTTGGAATGATAAAACCTGGTGGTTGTTCCACATAGACTTCCTCTTCAAGATCTCCATTTAGAAATGCACTTTTGACATCCATCTGGTAGACCTTGATGTCATTGTAGGCAGCATAGGCTAGGAAGATTCTGATGGCTTCCAATCTGGCAACTAGTGCAAAGGTCTTATCAAAATTAATTCATTCTTCTTGGCAGTAACCTTTAGCCACCAGCCTTGCTTTATTCCTTACAATGTTTCCTTCTTCATCAGCTTTGTTTTTGAACACCCATTTGGTTCCTATGACATTCTGGTGCTTTGGTCTAGGGATACGTTCCCACACTTTATTCCTTTCAAACTGAATGAGATCTTCTGCATTGCATTAATCCAGTCAGAGTCTGAAAGAGCTTCTTCAACTGTCATGGGTTCCATCTGAGAAATGTAGCAAGCAATAATTGCTACTCTCCTGGTTGTAGCAGATCTGGTTTGTACACCACTTCTGATTTGTCCAATAACCTAGTTTGCTGGGTGGTCCCTCAACCAAGTTAGATCACGTTCTGATAACGGTTGTCTTGATTTCTCTTGTTCATCTTCTAATTCTTCATCACTATCTTTGTCTTGTAAGATGGGGTTCCGAATGGTGACCACTTCTGGTGTGACCACTTCTGGTACTTCTCCTAGACTTACTTCCTTCAGGTTCTCTGTTATGTTCTCAACATAGTTGTGATCATCAAACTTGACATGAATGGACTCTTCAACAAGGAGAGTTCTCTTATTGAGTATTCTGTAGGCTTTGCTTGTGCTCGAGTATCCTATGAATATGCCTTCATCATCGTTTCTTGGAATACTTTGAGATTCTCCTTCCCATTGTTCAGAATGTAGCATTTGCATCCAAAGGCGTGAAAGTAGCTGATGTTAGGCTTTCTCCCTTTCCATAGCTCATAGGATGTTTTCCCGTGGCCTTTATGAATCATGCTCCTGTTCTGAGTGTAGCATGTAGTGTTGATTGCCTCTGCCTAGTATTTGAGAGGTAGGCCAGATTTAGCAATCATGGTCCTTGCAGCTTCTTTCAATGTTCTATTTCTTCTTTCTGCAACTCCATTCTGTTGAAGAGTTATGGCTGCAGAGAGTTGATACATTGTTCCATTATGGTCACAGAAATCCTTAATGATTTTGTTTACAAACTCTGTTCCTCTGTCAAATCTGATGGCCTTGACTTTGAGGTTCTTTTCATTCTGTAGTAGTTTCAACAGAGATGGTTTCTGCAGAGTTTCATCCTTTTTCTTCAAAAAGATTGTCCAAGTATATCTTGAAAAGTCATCCACCACGACTAGAGTGTATCTTTTGCCACTTACACGTGCAGTCTCAACTGGTCCAAATAAATCCATGTGGATCAGATAAAAAGGACTAGTAGAGATATCACCATCAATGGGTTTGAAGGAGTTTTTGACTTGCTTTCCTTTCTGGCATGCACTGCACAGATTTTCCTTCTTGTATACAATGTTGGGAGGTCCATCAACAATGTGATCCCTTGCTAGTTTGTTTATTGTTTTAAAATTCAAGTGACTCAGCTTCTTGTGCCATTCCCATCTGAGTTTTGAGTCTCCTTTGGCTATCAAGCAGACTCCTTCCTTTGCAGTGGACCAATCAACAACATAAATGTTCCTTTTTCTTTTTGTTATTAGAACTACTTCTTTGGTTGTCTCATGCTTGACAGAACAGCCTTCTTTTGAGAATTCAACTGTGTAGCCTTTGTCACAGAATTGGCTAGCACTCAGCAGGTTGAACTTCAGGCCTTTAATATATGAGACATCGTCAATGATTATCTGGTTCTTGACTAGCTTTCCTCTTCCTTTAGTTTGACCATCTTTGTCTTGTCTACCAAAGGTGACTCTTGGTCCTTTGTATTTCTGGAACTCTGATAGGCAACTCTTGTCACCTGTTATGTGTCTGGACCATCCACTATCGATGAACCATTCTTGATCAGAGATGGCTCCAGCACACAATTTTTGCATAATCAAGAGGAAGATTTAGGTACCCAAGCAATGTTGGGTCCTAGGGGTCATGGAGTCTTGGCAGCCGGTACCACTTTGGTCTCATCAAGTGAAACCTTGGTGGAGGGTACCCATTGTCCACCTGGTAGTCATAGTACACTGAAGTATGATTCACTTTAGGCAGATGCTTGTGAGGGTCATGCTTCCTGATTACATACTTTTGCATAGCTTTCTTGGTTGGGAAGAAGTCCCATATACTATCAAGAGCAAAGAAGTGGTTAGCTTTGGGCTTCTTAGGTAGACCACTCAACCTTTTCTGCCTGGGAGTAACCTTCTCTTGATACCTGCCTCTCTGGTGATCATCTCTGGCAGAGTTGTTATGAGGAAGTCTGCTAGTGTTTTATCCTTGGTTAAAATTATTTTGAAAACCTTTCCTGTTGTTAGGTCTTCTGCCAGGTTCATTAGTTTTCAAATCATGTTTTGGTTGAACCTTTATCTTTTCCTTTTCTGGTCTGACTTTCTCATAAGCAACCTTAGTGCCAGATACACTAGCTTGGCAGATGGGGCTAGAAATCAATGGCACTATGACCTTATCTGCCTTATCAACTCTGGTGCTAGGCTTTATAGAAGGCTCACTTGATTCTATTGAGCCATAACCAATACCAAAACCAAGACCAACTTGTTGGTCAAGTACTAGCCTTTCCATTGAAGACTGGGCCTTCTGGTAGGTGTTGTTACTGATTTCAAGTGACTCTATTTCTCTTACTCTCTTTAGAAGAGAAACATTTTCAGCTTCCAGCTGATCTCTTTCCTTAATCAGAAGATTGATTTTGATCTCAACCTCCTTTTCCAAGTCAAGGATTTCAGCCTTTAACTTACTATTTTCTTCTTTGACAGAAGAGTAGGTGGATTGGATGGCTTTGAATTCTTCCAAAAATTCTGACATTGAATCAGAGTTAAAAGTTATGCCTACCAAAGAAAAACTAGAGGTAGAGTTAGAGAATACCTCATCATCAGATTGACCCATGAGGCATAGGTCTTCAGTCTCTGTATCTAGGCAGCAGAATGCCTCATCAGATTCTAATTCAGACTTGGATTCTGTCTCAGAAAGGGAGTCCTTCTCTGGTTGTTCTAAGATAGAGGCATTTCTTCTTCTGTGCTCATACTTCTTTTCTCCTTCTTGGCCTTGCCTTTTGGAGACTATGGGATGTGGACAGTTGGCCTTGAAGTGACATGGTTGTCTGCAGTTGTAGCAGAGAAGCTCTCCGCTACTTTCTGAAGATTTAATCTTCTGGTGTGGTTTTTTGCTGGAGAGTGGACTTCTACCATCCTTGGGCTTCAGGAAATTTTTGAACTTCCTAGAAAACGCAACCATATATTCGTCAGTTAAAAGAATGGAAGGGTCAAAGTTGTTTACCTTGATGGTGTTGGCAGTTAGAGCTGCAGTGGTTCTATCTTCAGCTTTTCTCTTTCTTCTTCATTCATCTCGAACTCATAAAATTTGAGGTCTCTTGATGAGCTTCTCTGTGATGTATGTCCTGAGTTCCTTACTATCTCGCATGGCAGTGACCTTCATTTTCTAGGGTGAAGGTAGACCTCTGAGAACCTTCAAGTTGATCTCTTTGGGAGTCAGTTCTTTCCCAAGTTCTGAAATCTCAGCAGTGAGGGTGAGCAGGCGTGCATACATCTCAGCTATGCACTCTTTGGGGAGAAGTTTTAGTCCTCAAACTTTTTCATGGTGATAGTGAGCTTGTTGTCTTTCTCCTGCTCATCACCAGCTCCAATGAGGGTCAGTGTATTCCAGATTTCTTTGGCAGATGTGCATTTCTTGATTCTGGTGAAGTATTTGTCATCAATGGCCTTGTAAAGAATGTCTTTGGCAATGTTGTTAAGGTTATACTTCCTTCTTTCTTCATTTGACCACTCATGGCGATGCTTGGTGATCATTTGAGGTAGACCACTACCAACGGTGTACTGTGGATTCACCTTTGTAAATTCAGTGAAGGGACCTGCATCCAGGACTTCCCACATTTCATCATGTAGTGCACAGAGGTGTGCACTACATGCGTTATCTTCCAGTCATCAAACCTGGTAACTGAAAACATTGAGTTCTTTGAAAGAGTGTTATCCATGATAAAAGATTTAAAACAAAGGCTAAGAAAACAAGTGGATCTTTGTTCAACAGGTAACCTAAAAGATTACAAGAACAAGGAGGCTCTGATACCACTTGTTGGTCCCGTTTAGGCAGGGAACAGTCTAGAGGGGGGGGGGTGAATAGACTGTTTAGGTTTTTCAAACTTTTCTATAAGTCTAAGTTGACTTATCAAAGATGGTCTGAATCTGGCGACAGAGAAGGTCACGTTCTGGTATCAGAACAGGACGTGGCAGCGGATAAGAGTTCTGTCCGGGTAGCCTCAGGAAAACACTAAGGCAAATGCCTTTTTGTTAACTCTTAGACCAAGATCTGCTGAACACAGATTCCAAGTTCTTGAGAGTTCAACAGTTAGAATCCTAAGTGCAGAAATTTAAATGCGTAAAATAAATGACACCAGGGTTTTTATAGTGGTTCAAGGAACAACGCGTTCCTCTAGTCCACTGTTCCACTAAACTTGTAAAAATAATGGTTTACAACGCCTTAGCCCTAGCACTTAAGAAGCACTCCTCATCTTCTTCAAGCCTAGTTGTAACACCCCGGCCCCGCAGGACCCGATGTAGTTACTCCAGATCACTAGTACTGTCCCCACAAACCACCACGAGCCTTTACCGCGCACTTTGTCCTCACTCATGCGCGCCCTGAGAAACTTCCCAGGGGGTCACCCATCCCAAGACTACTCCCGAGCAAGCACACTTAACTTTGGAGTTCTTAGGTAATGAGCTCCCTTAAAAGGAGATGCACCTATTGTCACGCCCCGGACCCACCGGACATGTCAACAACCCGCCGTACAGTACGAATAGTCAACCGCAGTCCAACTCATCCATACTCTACAAGGCGTCTTGAATATCATTCACAATAGTACATCCATAAACAAACATAATGTAAAATAATCATTTAAATCAGCGGAAACGTTTAATACAAGTGTTTATGCCACACTCCGGCAAACATGGGCATACAAGCCCCAAATAATTATTCAAAATAATATCCATGAGCATTTATTTAAATGTTTTAAAAACAGAGGCGGAGGAAGCACGAACCACGTCTTCCTTCCTGAATCTTCCCGAAGCAACGGGCACCGGTAGCAAGCTTTACTCCCTACCTGAAACTGTGAGGTGGCCTCCCCCGTGAAGGGGAGGTCAGTACTTGGAAGCATTTGACAAGTACAATGACAACTATACCAAGTATAATCAATGTTTCAATTTCTAAGACCCTCAAATAGAGTGATATCATAATATAATGATAGTTCTTCTTTAACCCTTATTATCATCATAATAAGTTAATCAATTTATCTGTCGGCACGCGGACCCTTTTTATATTTCATTTCAATCATCGTTTACACGACACCGCCCGTAGGTCTTATCATCCTTACGAGACTTGTCACCACTCTCCGAGGCCTCACCGTGCTCTCGGGCCGGAGTCCAACATCCCGCCCCTGAACTCATACCCATCGTCCCGTAGGAAGGTAAGGTCCATTCGGGGTCCTATCTTATGTGTTACCGCTGTCGGGAGCCTCGTAAGGTCTCCGGTTCGGATTCCACCCTAACCCGTGATCACGATGTAAGTCCATGCTATCCAACCCCGCTCTCTAGAGTCGGGAAGGGCCATGGTCCTTACTAATTACCAAAATTCTATCAGCTAATCCTTAAAGACTACCGAATACACCCGTAGGTCAATCCTATTCCTAGGATCAATTTATTATTCACTTTATCTTGGGTATCCCTTAAGGCCTACCCCTAGAATCACTTATCCACCTTAGTATCTCTTAAGACTACTTAAGGCTCAACAATTTACAATCCAAACCTTGGATCAATTCTAACATATTTTCATTTCAAAACCCCGACTAGTATCATAATACTAGTCGGATAAATTCCAACAAAAATCCATTTTCAATTCACAGTCTTATAGAAAATTTCCAAACTAATTTTCCCTTGAAAATATAGTTCATATCAATATACAAAATATAATCTTTAATCACTCATATATCCTTATATGAAGTTAAAGTTATATTTCAACATAATATTTATAATTAATCCCTTCATCAAGCCAATAGGCTCATATTACATAATCATACACAATTTATCCTTAAATTTGTACATTATGCCCCTTTATTCATTGACAACAATATTTTCATTTAGGCATTATTAATCATTAATAATCCATGAAAATAACATTTAATTACTTTAGGTAATCTTACGAAATTAACCCAAAAATTATAAGCAACATAGTCAGCCATCCTCACCTTATGAAGTGCCGAGATAGTTGCCTTCGTTAAGCCCTTCGATCAATCCCCGTTCTAAACCGATCAAAAGCGGAAATTCCTGGACAGTAGCCCAAAAGCCGGGCGGCTTTCACCCAAAGCCGGGCGGCTTTCGTAGTCTGCAACTACGAACAGCTCCTTTGGAGTGGCGGTTTCCTGCGGTTTCAACTCCTATCGATTCCACGACTCTTCTAAGTTAAACACCACCACTTTATGACAATATTCTACACTTTTAAACGTGTAGAACTCCATGTTTAATCCATCGTATGATTTTCGAATCATACAAGAATAAACTAGTTAAACAAAATAGATAGAGTTCTTACCTTGAACTCAAACTACTTCTTGTTGGATTTCCTTCTTCTTGCTACCTCCAATCCAAGACTTTGCTAGAGCTCACTCCTGACCTCTCCTCTTGGCTCTTCCCTTCTTGTGTGGTTCGAATGATGGCAAGGGAGTAGGAGGGAAGTCTTTCTCAATCTACACAACATGGGGTGTGGGATAGCAACGAAATATTTGGTAGCCCATTCTCATATAATGGACTCGATAAATAATTTTAATTACTCGCACAATAATTACACATGCCAATCAAGTACACGAATTTTATTCGTTAGGAAATTCAAATACATGTCGTCTCTAAATTTCAAGTACATTCGGGTGCGGTGTCACACCTATGTTGGTATGAGTAGTACTATTAATCCATTTATAGTAAATCTCAAGTGTTAGAATCACCCCCACTTAGGAACGCAACGTCCTCGTTGCGCCCATAACTCAATCTCAAATCTCAATCAAATCCCAGAATCTTCCCGCGCTAAGTGCCCGCCCGATATCCAACGGATCAACACACTGTTGCAGGGTTGCTCTGATACCACCTGTAACACCCCGGCCCCACCGGACCCGAGGTAGTTACTTCAGACCAATAGTACTGTCCTCACAAACCACCATAAGCCTTTACCGCGCACTTTGTCCTCACTCATGCGCGCCCTGAGAAACTTCCCAGGGGGTCACCCATCCCAAGACTACTTCCGGAGCAAGCACGCTTAACTTTGGAATTCTTAGGTAATGAGCTCCCTTAAAAGGAGATGCACCTCTGTTGGTATGAGTAGTACTATTAATCCGTTTATAGTAAATCTCAAGTGTTACACTAGTTGTCACCCAGGATGCTTTTCCCAGCTTCCTGATGACTGGTCTCGTTTCACTGAGTTTCTTGAAGTATCACCACTTCACTACTCCAGCTAGTTTGAGATGTCCCTTCTTTTGCAAGAAGTAAGTATTTAAGAATTGTTTCTCCAATGTAGCTTCGTCACAAAAGATGTGTAGTTGAGGTTCTTGAAGTGTTGAAGAACAAGGGAACTTTGCTTTGAGTTGGAAGAAGGAATGTGAGAACAATATCTTTCCAACGTATGCTTTTCTTGTTGAGGAAGAAGGAGTTGAGTTCTCAAGAAAGCTTTTAAGGTGTGAGCAAAAGTTATCTAGTTGTTCTTCGAAGTGTATCTTATATACTGGGAGCGATCTTCCCATTGAAGTGTAGAAGACAGCTTCAATTAATGCTTGTACAGTTGATATGACCAGTTGGTCCTTCAACTTGCTATTTTGGGGGGTGAAAGGATATCTGCTGGGTCAATCATCAGCTTTAAATAACCTTTCATACGAACTGCATTAATTGAGCATTTAATGCGTGAACAATACCATGTTCCGTCGAGTGACTCCTAGACGTTAGGGTATTTCCCGTTAGTTTCACGGCCGTTGGAAGTAACTTCGAATTCTTCTAAGTGTCAGCAAGTCTGATGGGCTTTTCTGATAGCAACTCTCATAGCTTCCCTGAAGAGCAGCTCTGGTAGCGACTCTGGTAGCTTCCCTGAAGGGCAGCTCTATTAGCAACTCTGATCAAGGAACTTAAGAGGATTTCTGGCCAGTCGACTATGCTAAAACTTACATAAAAACTACTAATACAAGATTTCTAAAATGGGTACTCTAACATTCTAATTAACCTGGCATCATCAAAATCTAAGTATATTTATTCCTTAGTGATTATAATGAGGAATATCGATCATTCCTCTAATTTAGATTGTAAAATGACACTCGCCTTATTGTCACTAAACTAGGAATCCATATTCTCAAGGTTCAGATGATGTCGGGAACAAATGGAGGACAAAAGTTTCTAATTCTGAAGCTTAGTTTGATTCCATCTGACCTAAACTTGCCGTTCACATTTCAGCGTAGACATTTCCCTTGAATGCTTAGTTACGTGATGACCATTAATAAGAACCAGAAACATTTTTTGAAGAGAGTTGGTATTTTCTTACGTCATTCGATTTTCACCTGTGGACGGAAAGTAACGTTGAATGTTTTCTTATGTCGCTGCCTCAAAAGTAACGTCCTCGTATGGGTTGAACTTTATTATTTATGATGGTGACGGAAAACCGGCAAAGAAGACTTTGAATGTTGTTTATAATTATGAAATACATAATAATTAATAAGGAGTATGTTTTAATCTTTATTTACTTTTATTAAAAACAATATAGGCATCGTTCTATCTTTACACAACATGTATACATATTCGCAAATAAATTATTGCTTACTAACTGCATCCCGTGCGAAGCACGGCTGAAAAATCTAGTAAAATTTAATAGTGACTATTGGAATACATTTACTATTGAAATATATCAATAAAGTTTAATACTAACTATTGGAATTGGAATATATCTATAAATAATACATTTATTTGAAGATTACAATTAAAGAAAGTATTGTCACATGTCAATTCCACAATTATTGTTTTAAAATTATTTCTAAATTAAAGGAAAGTTATGGACAAGTATGCTACCATATTTCATATAGGAATTGTAGTAATGTTATGTACAACTCCTATTATTTAGGACTCCTTCAAAACAAAATCTCATGTTTTTTGAAAGTGTTATAACTTTTTCATTTATACTCTGATTGTAAACAAATTATATCGAAATTCATAATTTTTTATTATCTTTCAAACGCCATCAATATTGAATATACAAAAACAATTAACACTTTAAAAACATCTAGTTGTTTAAAATTATATAACTTTTTTATTTGTACTATGATTGTTATAAAAAATATATCTAAAATCATAAATATTTTTTATCTTTCATATGATACCAATATTGAATACGAAGTATATAATAATAATAATAAATATTATAACACTTTCAGAGATTTGAGTTTATATATATAGTTGATCTTGAATTGATAGGGTAAGAATAAAGTAAAAATGATTTAAAATGACACAAGTTTTACCAAATTTGATATGAGACAATCTTAGTGAAATTTCTCGAAAAGGAAAAACAAGACAATCTTAACATGACAGAGTGAGTATAACTTTTTTATTTGTACTCTTATGGTTACAAAAAATACATCACAATTCTAACTTTTTATGAGTATTATCCCTCATATGTCATTAATATATGTTGCATATAAAAGAAAATAGTTCTATTAATTTGTGAGGTAAGTGCCACAAACTTTGAATATACTATTAATTTGAATATCCTAAACTTTGAAGGGGTGTGAGGTAAATAACCCAAACTTGCACATGCAACACATATATCATCATCTTTATATAAAAAGTTATGTAGGCACCATGATCATATAGTTTTTCACAAATGTACTTTTATAGTGTTAACTACATACTTTAAAATGCACATAGCGCTTATGGGGATGCAATTAAAATTATATTGAACCGTATGTGATATTATTTATTTAGTAAATTAATTTTTAGATTGTTAATTGCATCCAAAAAAAATCTTAGAGTATTTTAAATCATTGCAATGTGTTTATATTATATTATATTATATTTGTAAAGACCATATAATCATGGTGAAAAAATAATATGTATATATATATATATATATATATATATATATATATAATCTGGGTTATATATATATATTGCATATGCAAATTTGGTGTATTTTCTCACACATATTCAAAGCTTGAGATAGTTATTATTTTCCCCTTAATCCGGAGTGACAACTTAGAATATAATTGCACAAACTCATCACTTTTATTTATTGTTTTAATTAGACCGGTATCGGTCTTCTATCGGTTAAAACACACCATACCATATTAGATCAAACCAGGTCAGAATTCGATCATTGCAAAGTACACATAGAACAAACATGTACCAGAGCAGTTCAGATCAAATCAGACTTAAACAAACCAGATCAGACTGACTGGACTCGAAGATTTCAATCGAATTGACATGTGAAAACACATTTTCTCTCAAACATAGATGAACACCATTATACTCAAATACAATTCCACTACTTTAATCATTGACTCCATGGGTTATCCTTATTTTAGACTAGCTTATAATTCTGGGTAATCACCTGTTTTTCTTGATTTCGTTTTCATTATATTTAGGGGGTATGTCTCCTTGGGAGAGGCTTTGGTCTAGTCCTCATCTTCCTGTGTACTTTTTCCTTTTTTTTTATAATACTCGGTAAATGTTCCCCGACATTTACCCCACCTTTAGGTGGTTTCTCTACTGGGTAAAAAAAAGACAATTCCACTACTTATAGAAAATTTGGACTACTTCTACTTTTAGAAATTTTACTCAAACAAAATTAAAACAATTTCACTACTCTTCTTATACATAATTTCTCCAAATCCAAAGTTATATCTATCTCATTATTTCATATGAATCCTTCTTCCCATTTTTCAAACTCATCTCCTCATGGCTTCTTAGCAAAATCTCTTTTGTATATATTAACACCCGTAAAAGAGAGCTACACAACTATTGTTAAAATCATTACTCTATGATTTTCACTGCTAAATTACTTTATAATCACGTTTTGATAAAAGAATCAAATCACACGATTCACTGAGAGCCTAAATAGTCAAAACACTAATTGTAGTATATAACAAATCTATGTTTAACACTTCTTTAGTGCATCTTTTTATCTATTAAACTTCATGTATACCTTTCTTTGTAACTGGTAAGTTAAATATTAAATATGTTAAAACAAAAGCTAAAGTATTTTACCAAGTAGATATACTTCATCCGAACATGTTCAATTCATAGTAGAATCAAAAACTTATAAATTGAAATAAGGGTTAAACTAAATTAGTTCAATTCAGAATCAAAAGTTAAATTAAAATCATTATACTATTTACTAAATCTAAATAACGTTTATGTAATTCGGATTTCAACCATCATAAATGTTTTACAAAGGATGACCAATACTCCTTATTCTTTCAATAATATTTCATTGAAATCTTCTTCTCCCTGGATATATCTTTCCACCTTTTTAGAAAATATTTAGAATGTTTTAAATTGGATTAATTTCATTCTCAGACCGGATCAGACCAGTACATACTAGATCAAACAATGCTAGACTTTGTTAGTTGTAAAATACTTATATAACAAATATTACTAGAGTAGACTCGTTCAGATCAAATCAGAACATAGTAGACTTAAACAGATCAAATCAGAATATTTCAGAATAGTTAAAAACACCCTTACACGAGATTTACATGTGAAAACACACTTTCACTCGTAACATAGATTAGCACAATTTTACTCAAACACAATTTCATTAGGCTCTTCTACAAAATTTCACTCAAACACGAATTATGAATTTAACACAATTTTACTAGACTCATACACAATTAGTAATCAATTGTAATTATTAATCTTCATATTTACTACTAATTTATTACCTTCTTATTCCCTACCAATTTAATAAGTACTTTTATTTATGAGCTCACTTCGAATTAATAAATACTCTATAGTATTTAACGTACGCCAAGTTAATGATTATTTAATCGCTTATGCGGTCTATATTTTCTAATGAAAACGTCATTTTTCACTAATTATCTAAACATTTCCGGTCTATATTTCCTACTGAAAAACCATTTTTTTATAACTCTCAATTGCATCCAAATGAAATTAATCTTTTCAACTATCTTTACCTAAACAAAAAACATGATCAATGCTTATTTTTATCCATTAAATTTCATCCAACTCATAGTTTTTTGAAACTAAATACACATTTTTGTAATTTATTTATCTAAAAATGGGTATAGTCAATAAAATGTTGAAAGCCTATTTTTATCTGTTAAATTTCATCCATGGTTTATTGTGTTTTTTTTCAAAACTAACTACACACGTTTGTACATTTTTATAATTTATTTATAAAATGGGTGTAGTCAGCTTTTCTGAAGATACTAGTCTTTATTTTTCTTAAACGATAATTCAAGTATATTGTGAGAAATAATTTTGATGAATATATAATATAATAGGGCCATTGAATATAATTGAACTGTGGTGTTAAAGATGTATTATTTTTAATATTTGATGATTGAAGTATCATTAAAAGTGATAATTATTTCCTAAAATGAAAATGAAAACCTTTACAAGGATAACCAAAAAATGAAATGGAAAACTTTTAAGTTGAGACGGAGGGACTTTCAAAGTCTAATAATAAACTTATGTCTACTAATACTATTATCGCATTTAATAGGCGATTTAGGCTAGTGTAATGACACTTCATTGCCTCAAAATGAAGATGTTGGGGATGTAAAGGTTGGTGTAATATAGTATTTTAAGCAAGTGATTTTTGGTTGTCCCAAATTTTTTGTTAAAGTCATTTTGATCAATGAATTTATGATTCCTATTATTTCTTTCTCCTCTTCACAAATTTCAATTACATAGTTTTACATAATCTTTCTCCATGCCGAGCAGCTTGGAAAATTTTTATTGTTCGGAGGGAGTAATTTTTAAAGACTCGAAATCTGTTAAAGTCATTTACTTCAGTTGTTATTTTAGCATAAATAACATTCGAGTACCGTTTGTAATACCCCTTATGTTTCTTGAAGCATTTCGGCAATAAGAGTTCTGGAGGACATTGGCTTGGTGGATAATCCCGACTTTGCACTTGTGAGAAGTGTAAACGTACATTGCATAAGTAGTAAAAGTGATTCAAATTTTAATATACTACGTACTAGATAACATTTTCATGGAGCCCATAATAATGTAATGTACTCTGTAGTATTTTTTACACAAGTACCGGGTCCTATGACTATTTAATTGGATATCAGCATCTTTTTTCAGTAACCCGTGCTCTTTAGATTTCTTGGATCAGGCACCCTTAAATACTTTTCTTACATTCTTCGTAGTATAATAAAACTAAAAAGATAAAACATCTTTAACTCGGGTAAAAAATTGTTGGAAAAATGTGTGAAAAATTGCATTAAATGGCTATTTTGGGGCAATTTTTTGAGTGGGGTCCACTTCTGATTTGGGTCAGGTCAAAGTGGTTTCGGATTGTCCTTGTTAAGGGCTACAATTCGATATATGGTACGCTCAAAACGGATAACGGGTGAATGAGAAATCGTTTTTCGAAGTTTACCCGTTAGAATGGAAAAACTGGGAAAAAGGATGAGTTTCTAGTGTGTTAATTTCTCACACCGGAAAACCCACGGGATTTGCAACCCTTTATAAAGGGACTCCCCCCTTAAGGAGTCAAGATTCCTTAGGGTAAAGGCTCTCTCCACGCGCGCAGGGGGGTGCAAATCAAATCCCGAACTCGGAGAAGAAAAACCGCGACTTGCGTGCGTGGGCGACCTGCGGACACGAATGTCGTTGAAAAATTCTATCTTCTAAAGATAAACGTTAATTTTTGTTTTCTTCCCGAAACGTTTATTTTTCCCAGTTAACAGAAGTGCTCCGGAACAGAAAAGCTTCGATCAGAGACCCTCTTGGGGTCTTCTGATGGCCGCGGATCAGAGATCCTCTTGGGGTATTCTGGTGGCCGAGTACCACAAACCCTCTTGGGGTATTCTGGTGGCCGCGTACCAGAACCCCTCGGGGTCTTCTGATGGTCGCGAACCAGAAACCCTCCCGGGGTGTTCTGGTGGAGGTTTTCTGTCGCGCTTCTGAAACGTTACAACAATTAATGCCCAACGTTCTTATCTTTTAATGCAGCGTTAAATAGACAGTTCATGGACGATTCAATGCCCAACGGACTGGTCATTGATGTCCAACGTATAGGTCCATTAATTCACCATTTACACACAACAAATCCTCCTATATAATGGCTGACAGGTGGTTTGCAACAACACACGTTCTTATACGAATTCATACACTCCATGCACATTTTGCACCTCTAAAAAACACACTGCTAGCATTCCGAAAAATCCTTCTGTGTTCAGACTTGTTCTCGTTCGTTGGAACTTTTGTTTGTGTGCTCAAACATTAGTTCGTAGTCATCGTATCCTGGGAAACGATTGTTGCAACGCTCCTAGCACCGAGGGAGGCAACAAATACGTTTTAAGGACATCGTGCGTAGCACGAGCTTTGACTAATTCTGCTTCATCTTCTTTCTTGTTTTTCTCTAGTCATTTTATTTAATTAATTTATTTTAATTAATTTTTCTTTATTTTCCGAAACACACCCAACAAAAATAAGTCTTCAAGTGTTAAACTTTGGTAAATACACATTTGTCTTAATCTTATCTCAAAATGTGTTCACCTTTCTAACTAAGAATATTTTGAATTGGAATCAATTTTTGATCTGATCTAAATATATTTCAGTGTATATATTAAATATCAACATATATCTTGATATATATTTGCGGAGAGTTTCAAATATCTGAAAGCTTTTTTAATTACACATATGTCAATCACATCATGATACTAAAAGTAGTGTTTAAGAGTTAGATAAATAAGTTAGGCTGCGTATAAAGTGTAGTTCTTTTACTCATGGATGTAACTTTAATATAGTACGATTTGGTCCTAAAATTGAGGTCATTTTTCGTTTCTAAATATTGGTCATCTTTTATTTTTATTTTTTTATTGCATAGTTTAACATGTTCATATTTCGTTTATTACATATCACTTATTGATGTGAGAATCTTTTATATATTTAATTCATTTGACCTTCTAGGTAAAAATGCCTACTAAGAGTCTAAATCTTTGCAACTTTTCTTTGTTCAATAACACTTCTTTAAATCAATCTAATGAAAAATAAATCGACCGCTACCAATCACGTTACGCAGACGGCCTGTTGTTACCGCCGTCACCTTCATTAAAATCAGAATGTCACAAAACTGTATATTCTGAACTCTTTTCTTAAAGAATGAGATAGATGGACTAAATTGCTCAATTCTTAATCCTAGAAGGGCAACTATTTTCAAAAAAATAACCACAACCATTTTGAAATAAATAAATTAAAAAAATGTTTAGTTATTAATTTTAAAAATGCAGTAAGCTACAAATGAAATCTAATGGTTAAAAATAGGTCCTGACCATTTCTTTTTTGTTTATATAAAGATGATTGAGAAGACGAAGTTCATTTGGATGCAACAAGAGTTCTAAAAAATTGTTTCTTTTAATTGGATAATATAGACTGACAACATGTTAAGAAAATTAGTTAAAAAATATGGCATACTCAGAAAATAAGAATATACATTATCAACCTATGTTATAATCGACTAAATAAGTGACTTTCCGTTGGTTCTAACTTCTAACAGCTCATACATATGCTAGTGCACGCAAAGACACATATAGTAAAATTAAAATAAAATTGTTTTATCCCGTGCATGGCACAAGTAAAGATACTAGTAAAATTAAAAGAAAATTGTTATTTTACTGTGCTGTGCATGGGATAAATGATTTTTTTTAATTTTACTAACAGACTTTAGATGATTTTAATGCATTTTATCGTTCATCCAATATGTTTTATTTTTGAACTAGTTATCACTTATTGAGTTGCATGACTACATCCAAATGAAATTAATATTTTCAATTATCTTTACCTAAGACAAAACAAGAAAATGCTCAATGCCTATTTTCACACATTAAATTTTATGTATGGCTTATTGCTTGTTTGAAAACTAACTAGACATTGTTGTAATTTAGTTATCTAAATGGGTGTAGTCCATCTTTTTTGAAGATAGTATCCTTTCCATGTTTTAGAATTCTGCAAATCGGTCCTTTTATCTCTTTCTTTAAGAAAAGAGTTTAGAATATATGTAGTATAAGGTTGTGGTGAGTATCGATATAATATTGTTGATTTTTAAGAGTTTGGGTGTAATAAGGTTGTATTATTATTTGAAAGTTATTAGAATGGATTAAATAATTTTTAAAGGATTATTTTTTCAAGAAATAAAATTGTGTCGTCCTCTTATTTCTTTTCTTTCACCTTACTACAGTCTTCCATCTTACTGAGTATTTTTTGTTCTGTTTCCACCTTAGTTTCAAATTTCTCATTTCATTTTCACATTCTTATATGGAAATCAGATCATAATCTTCGCACCCTAATTTAAAGGGATTGTGTCAACTTCTGTGCATTTGACATTTCAAACAGAATGAGTATCTTTGGGGTGATTGTAATAATGTATTTTTGTAAATTAGTCTTTTGATCTCTTTCTTTAAGAAAAATTCTTTATCACTCTTTCCCCATTTTTAGGGATGGTTTGGAAGTTATTAGATTTTTTTTAAAACAATTTTAATGAAATTATATGGGAGTGCTTAAAAGATTTGTATTCTCATATATTCAACTGTCATTTTCGTTTCATACGTGTAGTTCAGTAGTTATTAGATTGAATTAGACAATTTTTAAAGGGTTATTCTTTTCCAAACATAAGATTGTGTCGTCCTTTCATTTCACCTTTTACATCATTACAGAGTATTATTTCTTTTCTTTCACCCTATTACTACAGCCTTCCATCTTATGGAGTATTTTTGGTTCGGTTTCCACCTTAGTTTCAAATTTGTCATTTTATTTTCACATTCTTATGCAAAATTCGGGTTAGAATCTTCACGCCCTTATTTAAAAGTATGGGGATTTGAATCTGTACTTCACTTTTTGGGTGATATTGGACTTTGCACCCCTTTTTGAAAGAACTTTGACTTTGCACCCATCACACAACATTTTAAGATCCATATTCATGACTTTGAAATTATTTTAAAAAATGCTTTTCTCAATTAGATCATAATCTTGGAATTAGATTTTGAGATTAATTGTATCCTTTTTATAGTCCCTTTTTATATTTTAGTACCAAATCATGTGTCATCATCTCAATTTTTGGTGACCATAAAAATTTACTCATAAATACTTTTAAAGTACAAATGATTAACTCCATAATAAGCTAATTTAATTCTATCTTATCTCACTTCTACTTGTATAGTGATTAACTTCGTATTAACCTAATTAACTCCAAAATTTACTCATGAATACTTCATAGGAGATTTTTTGAATTCTAATCTAATATGGAGTTCTAAATTTTAGGGAAGATTCCATGAAAGATGTTTTAAATCGAATTGAATTGAGAAATAATCAAAATAGTTCAGGTTGGAGTTACTTTTTGGCTGAATTGACAGAAGCTCTTGTAAAGCACCACTTTAGCTATTTTCATATTTTTTTCTTAAAATCATTAAAAAGAAATATACGTTAAATATTTTTTTAATAATTCAACCGATTCAGCAATGCAGCCACTTCAGTGTCATTTCAGCCACAATTTCACAAATTTCCTCAAATTTAGTCGATTGAGCCAATTTTAGTGTTATCAAACAAGTCCTATGTATTCAAATAGCTAGGGAATTGTCAATGTGCTGCTAGAATCACTCAACCTAACCCATGCAAGACACATTTTCCCTTTTTATAAAAGTGATTCTCATTACATTCTAGCAACTTCAAACATTTTTCTAATTGTCTAACGTATGGATGGCAAGTTGTACATATTTTTAATTTATTAATGTATTTTAAATTTTAGTCTTTTTAAAATTTCTTTTGGTAATCTTTTTAAAGAATGTGTTATCACTTAATTTTGTTTACATCATTTTGACTTTCAAGATAAAATTATTAATATTAATATGTTTTGAAATTGAAAAATATATAATGGAATACTTATTTTACATTTGGTATATAGTTTTTCTCGCTTTTAGTCCTTCAACTATTACGTCACTCACACTTTTGGTACTTGATTTTGATTTTTTTTTCTTTTTAGCTCTCGACTATTGTGTTAGAGACACTTTTGGTACTCGTGTTCGAAAATTTCCATATTTAGTCCGCCGAATTTCATATCAGTAATACTTTGGGTCTTTCAACTATTATAATATAATATTGACATTTTAAGTCATCCACTTGTTGTGTCAATGTCATAGTGGAAAGACTAAAAGTGTCGATTTAACAATACTCGGGGGACTAAATGTGGGAATCCTTGAAGTCGAGGACTAAAAATCGTAGGGTTGTGCATTAACCGGGTCGGACCGTATTTTAGACCTGAACCGGACCGGAATGGACCGAACCGGTATGGACCGGTCCGGACCGGACCGGTATAAACCGGTCCGGGTTTTCGTCCTTAGTTTTGTAAGATTCCGGTTCCGGTCCGGTCCGGGTCAAACCTGGAAAAAACAGGTCCGGACCGGAATGGACCGGTAACCTATTTTCCCGTAAAATATATACTTGGTTTTGTATCATTAGTCATTATGTTTATGACTTATTTTTGTCTTTTATTATATAACAATATATGCGGAGTATATATTTGGTGTCTAATTATTTCTTAAGTTGTTTTTTATTTATTTATGTGATTTTTCTGCTTTTTATTTGTTTCTTTATTTTCAGGTGCACATGTAGTTTATACGTAGTATATTTTTGGAATTAATTTAGTTTTTATTACTTTATTATAGATTTTGCATTTTAAAATACACAAAAGATTGTAGTTTTAATTATTATGGGAAACTAATTGTTACGATTGAATAGTTTTGATAACTATATTCCAAAATTAATAAATGAGCTAGATATACAATTATTTAGTCTATTTAGCATATCCGCACATAAAATTATAATTTAGAACAACAACATCCAAGCCTTATTCCTAAAAAAATTTGGGGTCAACTAAGAACACTCTAAGATAATATTTATTTTTTAAAACCGGGTCAATTAGGGTCAAAACCGGACCGGACCGGAAAATTCAGGTCCGGACCGGTTAGATTCAGGTCCGGTCTTCGGTCCAAAGAAAATGATGATTCCAGTTCCGGTCCTAACTGGTTCCGGTCCGGTCCGATTTTGGACCGGTGCACACCCCTACCTGGCAGGATAATCGAGAATTAAAAATGTAAAAATTAAAGTCGAATACCAAAAGTGTCGCCGACATAATATTCGGGGGACCTAAAGTGGCAAAACTCTTTGGAATACATGTACCTTAAGTTAATTTATAATAGCTTTTTATTACACATAATTACACCATATATGTATTACTCCCTCCGTCCCCGAAAGAAGTTCCTCATTTGACTTCACACACTTTTATGCAAGTAAACTTACCAGGGGTAAATTTTACTATTTTGACACTGTTTCGACACTGTTTGGCACTGTTTGACACTGTTTTGCACTGTTTGGCATTGTTTTGATGTAGATAACTTTCCATTTAAGGAAACGGGAACTTAAATTAGGGACATCCAAATAAGGAAAGTGAGAATTTCTTTCGAGGACAGAGGGAGTACAAAGAATGCTCAAAATATTATTTCTCATTCTTCAAGAGATAAAAAAGATAATAGTTTTAAATAACTCTAAAAAGAATTCAGATATGTTTAAATTTAGAAAATTTATATCCAACTACAAACATCTATATTCTTATTAGTATTTTTGAGGACATTAGGATGTGCAGAATGTATCAGGACATTTATTATAATCTAATATAAGGTTGTATATGAATCAAATAATTTATGCTCGATTCGGGATTCGAATTCGTATAAGATGATTTAAATTCGAAAAATTCAAATACAAATACAAATATGAATATTAAAATTGATTTGAATTGTTATCAAATACAAATACAAATATCAGTATATTCGATTCGAATATTAATCAAATATATTCAATTAATAATAGTGATAATATTAATAATAATAGTAATAATAGTAGTAATAGCACTACAATAACTTTTAAAAATTAGCTATACCCTCAAAGTGTAGCCCATATATATACATTTACGTATACACATTATATTCCAAGTCAATTTGTCATAAATCACAAGTATCATAAGGAGAAAAGGTTGCAAAGGAAACAAATAATTTTATTTTACACATTAATGTTAGTGTTTATTTCAAACTTAGCTTTGAAATATATTTAATCATAGTAATTATAAAACTAATTCGCTTCAGTACATTGTACATAACCTAGAAATGCGTCGATCCATTAAATTTTAATAAAAATGTAATATTACAAATTAAATTCTAAAAACACATTTTTTATGCTACCTCCATCCCGAAAAGGTTCGTCGTATTGACTTTTCGTGGTCAATGATGGCAAACTTTGGACAATGATTTTAACTATTATATTTGTATAGAATTTATAAATTTTATACTTGTATGAAAATATTTTGAATAAGTAACATTTTGATATAATTTTCATACTCTAAAAAATTCTATGTTAAAAAATATCATTAGTCAAAGTTGCTTGTCATTGACCAAGAAAAGTCAATTTGGCGAACCTTTTCGGGACGGAGGGAGTATGTGTTTTTAGAATATGTATTTTAAAGTGATATTTGACTAATATTTTACTTATGATCAAATCGATTCGATATTCGTATATGATTCATTAAGTATTCGTATTGTTAAACAAATACAAATACAAATACAAATCGAAAATAATATTCATTTCATATTTGAATTCGGATTCGTATTCGGACAAGTTAAACAAATACAAATATAAAATCACATTATTCGAGCCGATTCGATTCGTATATAACCCTAATCTAATATGGAGTTTTGAATTTTAGAGAAGGACTCCTTAAAAGATGTTTTTAATTAGACTGATCGAAATTTTATGGCCTAATTTGATTTGATATGACCTAGTATGATTTAGTTTGGTTTGTTTATGGTTGGTCTTGTCTGAACTGGTCTGATATGATAAATATCAGATCTATGGACATTGAGAAAATTTTCATAAATAATGTATAGACCTTTTTTTGAATTTGTAAATTGCAATTTTAATTGTACGACGAAATTTCCATAATTCATTATTGTATTTTTAAAATTTAAATTTAATATAACCTAGAAATTGTAGCAGTGTAGGATGTTTTTTGAATTATGTAGTATAATTCCAGTATAACTCCAAGAAGTTTTAGGATGTTTTAAGTAGTTTTTGAGATATTAGAATTTAGTAGAATTCCAACATATTGTGGGTAGTCCTAAATTCCAGTTTAATACAGTAGAACTGATGTACTAAATTGGAAGAGAATTTATAATATTTTCATGAAGGTTTGCTTAGAAGATGACATATGACAAAACTTTTTCTTTGTATCTTTTAAATGTAATATTTATAGATAGATTTTTTTGTTAATTGATTGAACATGTCCCTAAAGTTGGGATTACCTTGAAATAATCCGTCGTTGCCTCATTGAGATTATTAAGAGCAAACCAGGAAGCATTAGAAGTATTATTACCAATTTCAATTTCGTATAAATAGTTTATGAAGCAAATAAAATCTCAAAAGAGGAAGGATTAATGAAGTATATAGAAAATCTATAAAAATAGTTAAAAGTTGTTAATTATAACTTGCGGGGAGAAATGAAAGCTAAAGGCAAATTCATAGTGATATAACTTATCATGGCAAAGCGCAGATATTTGATAATTTGTAGAGTTGTTTATTCGAATTGGGAAATTAGCATAAGAATTATTCAAGGAGAATTATTATTGTGTTGATACATGACAATACTTTCTCAAAATGTAACTTTGAAATCTATTATTCAATAAGCATGAGGATCTCATGTATAATGCCAATAGTTTAATACTACTTCCGTCCCTCTTATATTGGGACGGAAGATTGTGGCACAATTATTAAGAAAAGTGGATTCGTGTGGTTGATATTAATTGATAAAGTAAGAATAAAGTAAGATTGATTTAGAGCCACACAAATTTTACCAAATATGTTATGAGACAATTCTAGTGGGATTTCTCGAAAAAGATAAAACGAGACAATATAAGGGGCGGAGGGAGTACTAACTATTGGAACACACATATTTACACATTTTTTTTTAATTAAAAGAAAGAGAATACGATAGTACAAAACAAGGTGGTGGTGGGGGGGGGGGCTGGGGGGCTAGACCAAAAACCTACCAAAAAGAAAACAATAGTGGTAGAAAATAAAAGACAGGGAGAGGAAATTAAATGACAAAAGGGAAGGAAATAGCATCAAATTTGAGAATATTATGGAATTGAGAAGAGTTGACATCAATTCCAAGTCTAATCTCTTTTGCCGCACTGTTGATCTTGGCATCGATATGGTGGATGGTGATATGATTTTGATGATACACACAAATATATACTAGTATATATATACACATACATATATAGGGAGTATTTGTTTGTGTCCCCATTAGATTCTCTTTTAGTTGTTTACTTCCTTGAACTTTTTAATAAGACATGAAAGCATTTCCCTGCGTTTTCCACACCAAAAGGTGTTAGAGCTCGTTTGGTAGCACGAAAATCGCCTGTTTTGGCTGATTCTGCTGAAATTTATGAAATTATGGCTGAAGTGGCTGTTTTGGCTGTTTCTGCTGATTTGAGTAAAAATTATTTTTAAAATATATTTTATTAATAAAATAAAGAAAAACTTATATGTAAAAATAGCTAAAATGGTCATCTACAGGAACTTCAGCTAATACAGCCAGAAAAGTAACTCCAACCTTACTTTTTCTGCTTATTACACAATCTAGCGCGCAAAAGTGAAAATTACGTGTTTGGTGAAAAAGTTGGTTGATAAGCCTGATAAGCCAAAAAATGAGATTACCAAACGGCCTCGTTGTTTTTCGGGCCCAAAATACACACACATACATACATATCAATTTTTAAAAAGTGATATGTAACATTTTTTTAATAAATACTAAGTCATTCAGCTTGTCAAAAACTAATATCAAAATATTGAATAAGTGTGGGGATTCAAATATCATTTATTTGATAGTTTCATACTTAGTATTTATTTTTTAATGTATCAAATGAGTAGATCTTTTGTAGGAAAATGAGTGCATATTTTTTTTACTACATTCAAATAGATGATATTATTAAAGGTTATTTCAAAAGTATGTATTATTCTTTATTCATAGAAGCTAAGATAACTGATACTCCTTCTATCCAGTTAAGATTGTCTCATTTTATTTTTTGATCAAAAAATCCCACTAAGATTATCTCATACTCCCTCCGTCCCATAAAATTTTTCCCACTTTCCTTTTTGGACCGTCCCAAAAAATTCTTCTCACTTACCATTTTTGGACAATTTTTGTGGTTCACATTCATTTCACATTTTCCTTACACAACCACAACCATACATTTCCACTTTATTCCACTTTCTTAATACCATATTTGGTAAAGTTTACGTTGTTCTAAAGAATTCTTACTTTATCAATTCAATATCAATCACATAAACCCAAAATCCACATTTCATGTGTCACATTCTCTTGTTACAATGCTATATTAGCCCACAAGGCTTTTGTATTTCCATTAGAGCTGGGACCGGTTCTGTTTTTACTCAAAATGAGTGGAACCGTTATAAAAGATTTAACTATTGAAATCGGTTCGGTTCCTATATAAAAAATCAAGAACCGTTATGGAACCAAACCGATAGTGTAAACGGTTCGGTTCTTCCTTTTACCGATTCCTAGAATAATTTTTTCTTATCTAAGAATTAACACATAATTCTCTTTCTACAAACAACATAAACACGTCGAAAATTCAAAACACGAGTATTAAAATTTTATTTGAAGCTCTAATCACTTCAAACATCAAAGATCAAACTTAACTAATGAACTGTGAACACTTAATAGAGCAAAAAAATGATTTAGATTTTCATGTAATAAATAAAACATAAAAATCGTTTTAGAGCGGGAGCGATGAAGGTTACTTGTATTCATAGTAGCAAGAATAGGACGTCTACTTCAAGTCTTTCAAAACATAAAAAAATACATTAAGTTCGCATGTATAGATATAAGAAACATTATTACATTTGAAATATCATGAAAATAGTAAAGTAGAATATGTGCAATCAATTACAAGTTATTTGGGTTATTTTATATTTATAAAATTTATGTGATAGAATAAAACTTGATTTGTAGATAGGAGTTTAATGTATTATATCAACCTCATGTACAATGTTTATTACTTCATTTTCGTGGATTAAATTAGAATAGTTAATTAAATATCTTATATTGCTTTATTATTGTTATTGTGGTGCTGGTTATTATTGATATTATATTATTATATATTATTACTGTTGTTGTTACTACTACTACTAATATTTTTTTATTTTTTTATTTTTTTATTAACGGATTATTAACAGTTCCATGCACATATTTTTTATAGGAACCGGGAACCGAACCGTTATAACCCGCTTCGGTTCGGTTCCTACAAATGTGGTATTAATTGTTAACGGTTCGGTTCCTAAATGTTGTTAACGGTTCGGTTCCAACCGATTCTACGATTCCCGATTCCAAAATCTCACCCCTAATTTCCATTCGCAATTTTTACTTTTGTAACATTTACCCCACCATCACTGGTGGTTTTTCGGGCCCAAAAATAAACGGAGTATTATTTAAGTAACCTTCCCCGTAAAAAGTACGAGTAATTATTTTTATGATTCTGCTTGGGTCTTGACATGTCTTACTAGTATGGAATAATGGATGGCCAACTTGTTTGGGTCGAAACAAACAAAGTGAATGGGGGCACGGCGGTAGGAGTGTAGGACCGAGCATACGGCCAAATGTTGAAGAAAGGCCTAGATGAAGATGAAACACTCTTATGCTCACTTTTGCCCGCTTATATTTGGGGTTTAATGCACCAAACCCCCATGTGATTTGGAAATTCGGCGCATTAGCCCCCTGTGATTTAAAAAATGCGTCAAACCCCCCTGTGTTTTAATTAATCATGCACAGAACCCCATTTATGAATAAATTTAACGATTTGAAAATCACTTTTCCTAATATTTTGATTGAATATGCAAATAAATATGTCAAAATCTCTGAATCATACAAAAATATTAATCATTTTTCTTTTATTTGACAATTGAATTTGTTCACATAAGGGATTTGGCGCATGATTACTTAAAACACAGGGGGGTTTGACGCATTTTTTAAATCACAGGGGGCTAATGCGCCGAATTTCCAAATCACAGGGGGGTTTGGTGCATTAAACCCCTTATATTTGTGAGTGATTTTTGGATTCATAGACAAAATATATGTAATTTTGTTTTGTGTAAATTTTGTACAAACAAAATATTGTCTGTGAAAGGAACTCACAGACAAAATAAAAACCTTCACAAACATTAGTATGTATAAAAATGGGTATAAAAGTGGGCACAAACATCATTTTTGTAGATGAAAAACACAAACCCGGCGCTCATAGACAAAATAAAAACCTTCACAAACATTAATGTGTAAAAATGGGTATAAAAGTAGGTACAAACATCATTTTTGCAGAACATGGGGTCACTTTGAGGTGTCAAGTCAGGAAAAATGGCACAAACAAATTTGAGTGAAAGTGCTTGGTGTACATATTTTAATATACACTCTTCGTACATTCATCTATCTCACGCACACAGAATTGTCTATCCATAGACAACTCTACATGATTGTCTACGGACGGATAATTCGATGTGTGTGATAAAGACGAGTGTATAAAAAGTGTACACCAAAATGTGTACACCTAACACAACTTTTGTGTGCAATTAGTTACGTTGTGTACCCGAAATTATTAGTTGTATTAACTAAATTTAAAGTTATTAGTATATTCTGTATAAAGTTTTCAAACTTATCACTTCTATTTTTTTTTTGGGGGGGGGGAGTCTTATTACTAGGGGTGGGCGCGGTCCGGAGGTTTTTATCCGTGAGGTTTTTAACGGTTCGGTACGGTCCGATTCTAAGATAGAACCATTCGGTACCATGTCGCTTCGGAACGGTACAAAACGGTTCGGTACAATGCCAAACACATGCCGAAACATTTGAACAAATTTTGCAATGAGTAGATATCATCACACGGGCCAATTGACGTGAAATTCTGATAAAAATACAAGAAAGTGCATACTAAGTACTAAAAAAGATTCAAGAGGTTGACATTTATGTATTTAAATTCAAAAACACTAATGAAAGGAATTTAGTAAAAGTATAGCAAAATGACAATATATAATCGTATAATATCATCTTTACTAAATTCACGAGAACATATATAAAAAATATCGTTAAATTATTGAATAGAATACAAATATTTAATGTTCTTCTTTGGTCTAAGTTGAATATTAATGGAAAAATTAAAAATAATAATCCCAACTATTACCGGTCCGCTATCAATAATCCCAACTATGGATTATTCCTAGGTGGTCCCAACTGTAGGTACCATTTTCCAAAAATAGTCCCTAATCTGCTACAACCTGGTATAGCAGGTCAAATTTAAATACGAACTATGTGTAAGCTTTAAATAATCCCAACTATAGTCTATCTTCTTTTAATAAACCCAATCATCAACCCTCAATTTTTTAAAAAATATAAAAAAAAAATTATAAATGGCCAAATTAATTTTTTTAAACATGTAAAAATAATTATGAAAATTCTACAAATGTACTAAAGTTAAATAAAAAACAATTATTCAATTTTTTTTATTTTAACTAAAATTTCATTTTTTTTTGCTTTTTTCCAATTTATTTTTCCTGGTTGTGTTAATGAGTTATGATTTTGTATTATAAGTGATATAACGGAAATTGTAAAATATGTAGAAAAAAAGTATCACTTAAAATTAAAATATTAATACATTTTAATTAACATAGCCAAAACCTCCAAAACTTATATCCCAAATCACAAGAGTTCTATCATAAACTATATCATATAATTTATAGAATGTAATAACATAAAATAAAGAAAATAGAAATAAATAAAAACTACTAAAATTGGAGAGAAAAAAAAAGAGAGAATTTTTATTTTTATTATGATAGCATAAGACTTTAATAAAATAGATTTTCATGAAAAAATCTAGAATAAAAATTTAAATCGTAATTTTTTTAATCACAATATACGTTTTGAAAACACAAAATGTAAAATTGAATAAAAAAATACAAAATCATAACTCGTTAACACAAACAGGAAAAATAAATTGGAAAAAAGCAAAAAAAAAATGAAATTTTAGTTAAAATAAATAAAAGAAAATGAATAAACATATTTTTATATTACTTTGGTACATTTGTAGAATTTTCATAATTATTTTTACATGTTTAAAAATATTTAATTTGGCAATTTATAAAAATATTTTTATATTTTTTTAAAAATTGAGGGTTGATAATTGGGATTATTAAATGAAGATAGACTATAGTTGGGATTATTTAAAGCTTACGCATAGTTCGTATTTAAATTTGACCTGCTATACCGGGTTGTAGCAGGTTAGGGACTATTTTTGGAAAATGGTACATATAATTGGGACCACCCAGGAATAATCCATAGTTGGGATTATTAATAGCGGACCGGTAATAATTGGGATTATCATTTTCAATTTTTCCTAATATTTATATAATACACACTTAGCTATTTTAGGGATGCATGAATACATATTTGGGTATAAAGTTGTTGATCTATAAAAGATATTTATGGGTATGGAAAAATATAAAAAATTCTCAAAGATATTATTTTTGAACGGTTCGGTCCGGTATTTTTCGGTTCTCAAAATCTAGGACCGGTCCCGTACCCGTTTGAAACGGTACGGTTTCGGTTCGGGATAAAATTTTATAGAACAATTTAAATACCCGACATTCGGTTCGGTACCATTACAGGCCGGTTCGGTACCGGTTCGGTGCGGTTTTATGCCCACCCCTACTTATTACTTCTATTATTCACTTGTTAATTACGCAGTACGGAGCATATATTATTATCTGACTTCGGGAGTTCGGGTCAGAGACTCAGAAGTCGTATACTACGTATTATTCACAGGCCGTTTGGTAACACTGTTTTTCGGCTTATCAGCCAGTTTTTTCACCAAACACATAATTTTTACTTTCGCGTGTTGAATTGTGTAATAAGCTGAAAAAGTAAGGTTAGAGTTACTTTTCTGGCTGTATTGGTTGAATTTACTGTAGAGTGTAGATGACCATTTTAGCTATTTTACATATAATTTTTTCTTTATTTTATTAAAGAAATATATTTTTAAAATATTTTTTTCTTAAATCAGTAGAATCAGTCAATGCAGTTACTTCAGTCAGAACTTTATAAATTTAAGCAGAATCAGCCAAAACAACTGATTTTCATGCTACCAAACAGGCTCTCACTAAAAATATCTACGACTACCCACTTGACATCACTCACTCGATTTATATTACGTAGTACCCCCTCCATCCCTGATTGTTCTTCCAAATTAAAGTGGCACGGTGAAAAATGAAAATTGTGTGATGAAGAGTTTTGTAGAGGAGAGATAAATGATGTGAACCACAATTTCTTTGCCAAAAAGGAAAAGTGAAGTCCTTTTTGGAATGGATGAAAATGGAAACTTGAAAGTAAATTCAGGGAGCGAGGGAGTATTATTTTCCAAATTACACCCAATCATGGCAATCACTATCAACCACCAGTCCACCACACTTAATATACGGAGTAATTCATAATGCCACAAAAATATCTTGGGGACGTAAGTAGGGGTTTTCCATGAAATGAATCCACTTTGAACTAAAGTAGATAAGTTTTAATTTAAAAAAAAAAACTTATCACTTCGGGCATCACTTGTGTTTGGATTTGAGTTTAAAAAAGTGGTTATGATTGAGTAAGAAAAAAAGTAAATGAATGTTAATCACATAATACTTTTCAAACAAATAAATGGAAAGAATTTTTTGGAACATCTCAAACAAGTAAGTATGCCGAATTTTCAGGGACGGATGGAGTAATCTTCACACCTATACTCATAACACTGGTATCTTACTTTTGATCATTGTTTTCGAAATTGTACACCCAACAAGTCTTAATATGGCTAGGTATTTTTGGCAATTCAATATTCCATAAAAAAATCTTGAGTAGGAAATGATTTCACTTTAAGTTAAACCAAATCTTCTCAATAAAATTCAGCACTTCTTTTATGATCCCCTTTGGTGATATTGAAATCGTCTGAATCGACTGATTTTGCTGAAATTTATGAAATTCCGTATTGGTTGATTTTGGTGATTTATGAAAAAATTATATTCAAAATATAGTTTATTAATAAAATAAATAGGAAATTATATGAAAACTAGCTAAAATGATTATTTGCAGTAACTTCAGCCAGTACAGCCAGAAAAGCAGCTTCAACCTTACTTTTAACTTTTTCTTATCATTACACAATTCTGCGCGCGAAATCAAAATTTACGTGTTTGATTAAAAAAATTGGGTGATAAGTGCGATAAGCCAAAAAAGAGTCACCAAACAGGTTCTATGCAGGGAATAGTGGATGCAAGTTAATACAATGTTAGTGAACATAAAAAGAGCCCATTTGATGACACTTTTTTCGGCTTATCAGACTTATCAACCGGCATTTTCATCAAACATGTAACTTTTACTTTCGCGAGTTGAATTGTGTAATAATAATAAAAAGTAAGGTTGAAGTTACTTTTATGGCTATATTGGCTGAAATTACCGTAGAGAATCAGTTTAGCTATTTTTTCATATACGGAGTAGTGAACCAAGGATCGGCTTTGAGCCCTTTCTTATTTGCCATAGTCATGGATGAACTTACGAAGTCAATTCAAGACGAAATACCGTGGTGCATGATGTTTGCCGACGATATTGTATTGATTGATGAGACGCAATCAGGTCTTAAAGCAAAGTTGGAAGTATGACGACAAACATTGGAGAACAAGGGGTTCAGACTAAGTCGTAGCAAGACAGAGTACATGGAGTGCAAGTTTGGTGGAGGTAGAAGCAGTGGTAATAGTGGAATTACTCTAGACGGTAAGGAGATACCGGTCAGTGATATGTTCCGTTACTTGGGCTCCATAATTCAGAAGGACGGTGAGCTAGATGGAGATGTATCCCATAGAATCAGAATAGGGTGGATGAAGTGGAAGAGTGCGTCAGGATTTCTATGTGATAGAGGTATGCCGACTAGACTGAAGGGTAAATTTTATAGGATAGCAATTAGGCCTGCATTGTTGTATGGCGTAGAGTGCTGGGCGGTGAAACAATGTCACATTCAAAAGATGAGTGTGGCAGAGATGCGCATGTTGCGTTGGATGTGTAGGCATACTAGGAAGGACCACGTGCGAAATGAGACAATTAGACAAATGGTGGGAGTAGCACCTATTGAAGACAAGATGCGGGAGTCTCGCCTACGGTGGTTTGGTCATGTGCGTAGAAGACCGAGTGATGCACCTGTTAGACGTGTTGAGATGTGTGGAGAAGAGGCAGGGAAGAGAGGAAGAGGAAGACCCAAACAGATGTGGGCTAGGGGAGTTCGAAGTGATATGCTTCTTCTTGGGTTGGATGAGGGTATGGCTTTGGAGAGAGCAAGGTGGAGGGAGGGTATTCGTGTGGAGGAGTGATTTCGTATTATCTTTACCCCTCATCTTTTTTCTTCTTGTTTTTTTTATTCTTTTATCCTTAGATATATAAACATTATTTTTATCATTTTTAGGTATATTCATCTCATTTTATATTATCTTTTTAATTAGCTTATTTGTTTATCTTTATTTCCTTTCTTTTCCTTTTGGTGGTGATATCATGTATCGATTCATGTTAGCCGACCCCAATTTCTTTTGGGACTAAGGCTTGGATGTTGTTGTTGTTGTTGTACGGAGTAGTTTTTGTTTTATTTATTTATAACAAATACTTTAAATATAATTTCTTCATAAATCAACAGAATCAGTCAATACAATCAAAGCACTTCAGCCAAAACTTCCTAAATTTCAACAGAATTAGCCAATACAGCCAATTTCAATGTTACCAAATGGCCTCTAACTCTATATATCTTCTTTAACTTCCTTTAGCTCTTTACACATTCCATTTTTTGTGATCTTACTATAATCTCTCATAACAAGACACGTGAGAGAAACTTAATTCTGCCTTAATTGCGCACACTGTAGTGTGTCGTTAAAACTGTGAAATGTTTTGACTAGCTTATTATAGACAGTAGAGATAACCTAGGGAAGTAGAAGAGCTAAAGAGGGCTGGACATGACCCCATGGCATCATCAAAGGCTAATGGCTCAAGGCTCTTATATAATCATAAGCATTCTTCCATTAATTCTTCCAAATGTCTACTTCTGAACTTCATGTTTTTCTACTTAGATTAGTTTTATTTCCTTACTTGCAGCGCAACTCATCAATGTTTCTGTTCTAAGGCAAAAAAAGAGTCTCTGATGTTACTCCGTATTATTGGTCTTCATTCTTTATAGTTTGCAGCTAGTACATTACAAGTTTGTGCCGCTCATCATTAATACTACATCGGTCTCATTTTGTAAGTTACATTTTCCTTTTTTTTTTTGGATAATTGTCCCATGAATATGAACGATTTCCTATTTTGAACTTCATTAATCTTTTATTTCCCACTTTATCTATCATTTATCCTCTATTTTTCCTCTATTTTTATGTAGACTCTTATTACTCGTTCTTACTTTTTCAATGTTAGGATGGTAAAATAATCACTTTATTTTTTATTATCTTAAAATTTGTGTCAAATTAACATATTGGGACGATATTGGCACAGAGATAGTACATCTTAATGACCGAAATTGGAAGCAATATGGCTGCTAAGTATTCATTATTACCAACATTTTCATTATAATTAATGTTATGGTTGATCATGTTTTGAATCGGATGGAGTTTTAAGTATATACTCCCTCCATTGTTAAATAAAGTACCCTTTTTAAAAGTGATTAATTTTAAATAATTAAATATGAAATTCAGTATAAGGATGAATAATTAATTTTATTTTTTCTAAAAAAGTTGATTTGTCATGAAACACTCATGAAAACCATTAAGGATAGATGAACAAATGACATGTATATTACGGAGTATTAAAAGTTTCTCCGGACAAAATATGACTAGTTATGTTTTTTGACAAAAATATGACTATTCACTGTGAACTAATCAACTAGTCACTATGGTGCATGTGTTTTAGAATGACAAGTCACTATCAGGGCCGTCTTTTAGGAGGTGCAATAGGTGTTTGGCACCGGAGCCTACTCTTGTAGAGAGCCTCCAAAAATTTAGACACTAATATTAGTTATAGGTTGATTTTTTTAGATGACATGTATTATTTAAGATTCCAAAAGGCATATAATCTTTAAATTCTCTAATTTATGGACTTTAAACATCACAAAAACTTTTGTGTGTCATCCTTGCGCAGGGGTCATGCTAATCTTCTCTGTATCGTTCCAATTTTATCGGATGTCCCGAAGGGACAACATCATAAAACTTATATTTCATTGAATTGTCTAAACTATTTGTATTTCATTGTTAAAATTTGCATTTTTCTTGTCTTAGGGGTCTCAATTTGTCATTTGGAACTGAAGCCTTCAAATTCATTAGACATGGTCACTATAGATGACGACTGACGAGTCACTGTGAACTAGTCACGTCACATTTTTTAAAAAATTTAAAATAAGTTATGTTTATGTCTTTGAATTTAATTTAGCACTCCGTAATATTCTTTAAAAAGGCCTTATTATTTTGAACGGACGGACAACAAAAGTTCCTATGTTTCAAAGTATGGCAGTGGTTAACATTCCTTAAAATATTTGAAATAAACTGATTCATGATGACCGAGGCAACAATTTTTATTTTCATGTTTCATTTTAGTTCAATTTCATGTGTGCAACTTTTATGGGTGACCATATTGATGCAACTTTTAGGCATCAATGAACATGGGCAACATATTTCATGTGATTGGTAGATAATGCTCCGATGGTTGAATATACTTAACTACTCCGTAACTTATTTTATCTACTAAATACCTTCATCCTATAGTTTTGTTCATTTATCTTTTCACTGTCCTGAGTTTATCTCATACATTTGATAATATTTGAAAGATTATAATTTGTTCTTGTTTTATAACTTCTTTTAATTCAATAAGGAATATCAATCACACGTGTCACTTTTGTTAATACCTTGTTTTATAACTTCTTTTAATTCAATAAGGAATATCAATCACACGTGTCACTTTTGTTAATACCGAACCACCCCTCTTGTTCCAATTTTTGGGGGACGAAGCTGGTACTTCGTACTTCCTCCGTTCTTTTTTAGTTGCAACAGTCAACATTTCACACTTGTCAACGCACGTCTTTGCCCGTAATTATATCTTAATTAATCTATGTTAGTAAAAAATATATATATAAATCAGATTTTGAAAATTTGTAATGAGATGAATTGAAAATTATTTTTTTAAAGAATAATTTTCATAACATAATAGCATAAAATATAGTCAAAGTAGAACATATGAATAGTGTAAAATTCAACATGTTGCGATTAAAAAAGAACGGAGGATAGTATTAGATATTGACCAATTGCTAAAAAAGCGTGTAAAAATGAGTCTCGTATTAAGAGAGTTAATTATGTCAATTGTATAAATGGTGAAAATGAATTTTAGATGTGGACACATGCCCAACTTGATCAATAGAAGTTAAGTTTGAACTTGATTAGCAAATAAATAACCCAAAACGAGTCATAAACAAAATTGAAATCGCTGAGTACAGGAGCAAAACATGCATAAAATTTAAAAATAGAACTTGATTTGTTTTATTCTCCAAATAGAATTTGTTTAATTCTATTAAAAGAATAAGTTTATTATTTTTTGAAGGGAAAATGAAAACTAATAATCCAACCTTTTAGCGGTCTTATTTTAATAATTCCACTTTTTGATTATTCATGAATAATCCAATCTTTGCACTGCATCTTCATTCACTGGTCCTTGACCGGTTGATGACCTGCTATTCCAAGCTATTTTATTATCTTTGCAAATCATTATACTATAAATTTAATCTTTCACAAAGATAATATTTTGCAAAGATAAGAAAATAAGTTGGAATAACAGGTCATCAAAAGATCAGGGACCAGTGAATGAAGATGAGGTGCAAAGGTTGAATTATTCATGAATAACCAAAAGGTTGGATTATTGTAAGAAAACTGCTAAAAGGTTGGATTATTAGTTTTCATTTTCCCTTTTTTGAATATGAATGAATGAATCTTATTTTAAGACTAAAACATTAATTGTTCTATGAACTTACATGTTTTGATTTGGACTTTTTTCAGTCTGACCAGAGCAGATCAGATTTGAATAGTTATAAAAATACACAAGAACCAAACTTTACCAGATTAGATTAAACCAGTTCAGACTCGACCAAACCAGAAATTTTTTGTAATTTTCTCAAACAAAATAATGTGACTATTATTGTACGAGTAACATTTTAACCTTATTGCCTTATTGGGACGTGTTTGAAACAAATCAATCAATTACCAAGTCAATGGGTCATAAGAAAAATGTGTTACCATGAAGGAAAACTGTGTTCTTGAATTATCCATGCGCGGATGCGCCTGCATAATTGACCACTATCAAAGTCAGATGCGCGTAAATGCATGCTTGCTGGTCGTGGTCCATTAGCATTCATATATCTATTGAACAAGATGGTAATTCATGACTGTGAAGCCATCTTTCCAGAAGAACTTGATCAAAGATCTTAAAGAGGAAAGAAGGAGAAGAAAAGAAGAAAAAGGAGTTGGCCGGAAATGTCAAACTCCGATCACCAGAGCTACCCATACCACCACAACTCCGACACGGAACCCGTCGGAGCTGATAGGAAGCTGTTCAGCGGTCCACTAAATCAAAGGGCCGGGAAAAGGAGCGTCCGGCTCAACCTCCCCGGCGACTCTGTCTCGTCGGAGTTAGGAATCCCGTCGGCCAAGCCCTCAGATGAGGACTCCTACGTAGAGATCACCCTCGACGTCCGGGAGGACTCCGTCGCGGTCCACAGCGTGAAGACAGCCGCCGGCGCCGACATGGAGGACCCGGAGCTTGCCCTGCTGGCAAGGGGCCTGGAGAAGAAGACCAACTTGGGTTCCTCCGTCGTGAGAAACGCTTCGTCCCGAATCCGGCAGGTGTCGCAAGAGCTCAAGCGCTTAGCTTCACTGACGACGCGGACCCATCACGGCGCCGGCAGGTTTGACCGGAATAAGTCCGCCGCCGCTCAGGCTCTGAAAGGGCTCAAGTTTATCAGCAAGACCGACGGGGCCTCCGGCTGGGCCGCCGTCGAGAAGCGGTTCGACCAGCTCACTGCCTCCACCAGTGGGTTGCTCCCCCGGGCAAAGTTTGGTGAATGCATAGGTAATTAACTTTCCAAAAAAATTCAATTGTTCATATTTTATTGGGATAATGATTTGGCTGTCAACAAAACTAATATTTTGTGGAACTTAATGATGATTAGGTATGAACAAGGAGTCGAAGGAATTTGCCGACGAGCTATTCGCTGCTCTAGCTAGGAGGAGAAACATTAACTTTGATTCCATCAACAAGACACAGCTCCAAGAATTCTGGGACCAAATCTCGGATCAGAGTTTCGACACCCGCCTTCAGACCTTCTTTGATATGTAAGAACAAAGTTAGGATTAAGTTTAGGATGATGATCATAGAGCATTCCTAATCCTAACTAATGGGCATGAAATTGTAGGGTTGACAAAGATGCAGATGGGGCAATCACTGAAGAAGAAGTCAGAGAGGTAGAGTCTATCTATATTACTAGCTGTTAGTCTGTTACTAGTGTTTTGGTCACTTTTTTGGGGATTTATCTCTAAATTTTTAGATTTTAAATATTTATCATTGAGTTTGGCCATTTCTTATTGTGCAGATCATAAGCCTAAGTGCTTCTGCAAACAAGCTGTCAAATATCCAAAAACAAGCTGATGAATATGCTGCCATGATTATGGAGGAACTAGATCCTAGCAACCTAGGATACATCAAGGTACATACATACTAACTTAAAGCAGATGTCATAATATTTCTATAAACTCACATGTCAGTCTTCAATCAATCAACAATTAATATGTGGATTAGAGTCCCTAACAAATATTAAAGAAACTTATTATGTTAGTTGTCCCACATCGGATGTCAACCTGTTCCCCTGCTCCTATCAAAAGGTTTTGTTTCCCCATGAAAAGTTAGATGTCAATCCTAAAGATATGTGCCACTAAAAAATGCGCAATCGAGACGATATATCGTGCTGAGAGGTGTTTGCTCCTATGTGACAAGAAGAAAAATGAATTGCAAAATTAGATTAAGTGTGTAGTCGTGAGGTGTGGTAAACAGTTTGTCTTATATTGTCTTATACTAGTATGAAATAGCAAACTAACTTGTAGGATTATGAAGTGCTCAAGTCTTAATAGTTCATAAGCTCTTGGATTGAACTAACTAATACTACGTAAATTATATTTAATCTTCAAGTGTCATTTTGCTAGTGTATTATGACCAAGTTGAATGACCTAACCTGATCTAGAGTTCTATTGATTTGATTACATGTGTAACAGATTGAGAATTTGGAGATGCTGTTATTACAAGCTCCAAGCCAGACAGTGAGGGGGCATGACAGCCGTAATTTGAGCCAAATGCTGAGCCAAAAACTGAAGCCGACGGTGGAGCCGAACCCTCTGATCCGATGGTACAGAGATTTCAAGTACTTCATGTTGGACAATTGGCAGAGAGGTTGGGTGCTTCTACTGTGGATTGGAGCTATGGCTGGGCTGTTTGTTTGGAAATACATTCAGTACAAGAACAAAGCTGCTTATGATGTTATGGGTGCCTGTGTTTGTATGGCTAAAGGTGCTGCAGAAACACTTAAGCTGAACATGGCTATCATTCTTTTACCTGTCTGTAGAAACACCATTACCTGGCTGAGAAACAAGACCAAGTTAGGCAAGGCAGTCCCTTTTGATGACAACCTCAACTTTCATAAAGTAAGTGCTGATCCATGTTCCTATACTTGTTGTCCTGATTGTCAAGTCATTCTACTCCAAAACAAATTTAGCATATAAGTCATTTGATTTATGTTTCAGGTTATCCTGAATTTAATCTCTTAATATAGTATGAGAGCCCAAGTTGTCCGATGTTGAGACCACCATCTACATTTGTTTTCTTGTGAACTTTGGGCGTCTAGGAGACATGTTTAAGTCCCACTATGAAACCTTACAGGCTTGTTTGGTTCATGGATACCCCAGGGGGGAGATAAAGTTTATTCTGTAACTTGTTTTACATTTCTACGGTTTGAAATAAAGTAAAGATAAAAAACTATATAAAAATACATGATCTATATAATCATATAATTATTTCTAATCCAAAACTAAATAACTAATAAATCGAGCTAAGTAGATAACTTAGTGAATATAAACCAATCTTCCCTTCTTATTTCCTCCGAAATCCCCGAATTAAGTAACCCTACAGTTCTTTTCAAAACCGTAAATATAGAGGCAAATCCTAAAAATACAAACAAATCAATGAGGTTTCGGATTACTCCTCTTATATGTTTTGTCTTGACTGCAATATTATTTCAGATTAACAGGCAATTATTTGTATTATAATGTGTAGACATTCTCTAGTTGTGATTGTAAACTCCTGTAATAGCGTCTCACAGTGAATATGTTATATTTCTTTAGGTGATAGCAGTGGCTGTGGTGATTGGGGTAGGAATACACGCAATAGCTCACTTGACGTGTGACTTCCCTAGGCTTCTGCACGCGAGCCGGGAGAAGTACGCTCCAATGGAGCAGTTTTTTGGACATCAGCCACAAAACTACTGGTGGTTTGTGAAGGGAGTGGAAGGGGTAACAGGGATTATTATAGTGGTCTTGATGGCTATAGCTTTCACCTTGGCTACTCCATGGTTTAGAAGGAACAGAGTGACCTTGCCAAAACCCTTTAACAAGATTACTGGTTTCAATGCCTTCTGGTATTCCCACCACCTCTTTGTTATTGTCTATGCTCTCCTCATTGTACATGGTATCAAGCTCTATTTGACACATAAGTGGTACATGAAAACGGTTAGTGCCGATACATTTTCTTGTGTGCTGTTAATATAAATTTTAAATGGGATATTTCCGTAGAAGATTTAGCGAATTGGTAAATTGCAGACATGGATGTACTTGGCTATTCCTGTGGTAATTTATGCTTGTGAAAGATTGCTTAGGGCATTCAGGTCTAGCATTAAGCCTGTCAAGATTCTCAAGGTAACAATTGCATTAATTTTATCATCTTTAATTATTTGTGCCTCATCTGTTCCACAAAGATAGGCCACATTTGACTTTTTGGCCAATGGTGTTGAAATTTGACACTTCATTTACTCAAATGAATTCTAACATGAAGTTAATATAAAATGACACTTTGACTTTTTGGTGCTATCATAAAAGTACAAATTTTATAGTTTTCACTATAATATATCGATTAAATATATTGGCTAGAATTGAATGCCTTTGCCAAAAAAGGTAAATGTGACATATATTTGTGGGATGGAAGGAGTAATTAATTATAGAATGTTATTAGTTGTTTTCCATGTTTGACTGATCCTGCAAAATGTGAAGGTGGCTGTCTATCCTGGAAATGTTTTAGCTCTTCATATGTCAAAGCCTCAGGGCTTCAGATATAGAAGTGGTCAATACATGTTTGTCAACTGTGCTGCAGTTTCTCCTTTTGAATGGTGAGGACTGCCCCTCTAAAACATCACTTTTATACACATTAATTCTGTTTTTTCCTTCCAGAAACTTTTGTTTCCCATTACTTTGAATTTTCTTAATGTTTTGGTGATCCATATCCGCATCACAGGCACCCCTTTTCAATTACATCTGCCCCGGGAGATGACTATGTTAGTGTCCACATTAGAACCCTTGGTGATTGGACGAGACAGCTCAAAACTGTTTTCTCACAGGTAAATATTTTACCCTTTTTACTCTTTACAACACATAAATATTTAATAATTATAAAGCTTTATATTCACCCCTATTAAACATAATTAGCAACGCTATCTTGATGATGTCTTCAATTATCTTGTTGCATTTGTTTGTCTAGGTATGCCAGCCACCACCTAATGGGAAAAGTGGACTCCTAAGAGCTGATTACCCTCAAGGAGACAACAATCCCAAGTAAGGGTCATTTTACCATTCTTGAAAGCAAACTTCTATCTGGTTTCATGCTACTTCCCATACAAGTGGGGAAATACCTTTGATTGTTACAGTTTCGGAATATCTTCTCATTATTCCTTTATGAGGTTACCACAGGAAAGACGTTCGGTGTAGAACTTTAACTATGTTCAACAATTTGTTGACACTATAATGTTAGACAATTATTTGACACTAAATCTCTTGCCACCCGACGCTAATAGTTGGGATTAAGGTGGCATTGATGATCAAACCATACTTTTGGAGAGAGATATACTAAATTTTTTCACTTTAGTCCTATGATTGTTGTGTTATATAACACTTCGGCACCTATTTTTAACTCTTTCCTCTTGTAGTCATCATACTATAGTAACAAATACACTTTTGGTCCTCACCATCAAATTTTGCGATAATAATAGGACCAAAAGTGCTACAATTACAATAGTTGGAGAACAAAAAAAATCAGTTTTACAAAACTCTCAGAGGACTGAAGGTGGAAAATTTTAAAAACGTATCAAAAAAAATCTCTATAACCGCAGTCAGGAAATATAAAAATACGAGCATGAAAGTTTCATTGCCACAATAGTCGAAGGACTAAATGTGGAAAAACTCTAGATATGACTATCAATATATAGATATGAGAATGCTATATTAATGGGTAGCTGACTTAATTAAAAATGGCAGTTTCCCGAAGGTGATGATTGATGGACCGTACGGAGCACCAGCACAAGACTACAAGAAATATGATGTGGTTCTGCTAGTAGGTCTAGGAATAGGAGCAACCCCAATGATCAGCATAGTAAAGGACATTGTGAATAACATGCAGGCAGTGGAGGAAGAAGAGAGTGGGGTGGAGAATGGGCATGGAGTTGGCAGCAACAATGGAGGGAGAAACTTCAAGACAAAAAAGGCGTACTTCTATTGGGTAACGAGGGAGCAAGGGTCATTTGACTGGTTCAAAGGGATCATGAATGAAGTGGCTGAGATGGACCATAAAGGAGTCATAGAGATGCACAACTATTGCACCAGTGTTTATGAAGAAGGCGATGCCCGCTCCGCCCTCATCACTATGCTCCAGTCCCTCCACCATGCCAAGAGTGGCGTCGACATCGTTTCTGGAACGCATGTTAAGTCTCATTTCGCCAAGCCTAACTGGCGCAACGTATACAAGCGTATTACCCTCAACCACACCAATGGCAAAGTTGGTGAGTTATATTTTTCCTTATCTTTCTATGTTTTCATAAGACATCCAACCAAGATTTGCCATTTCTGCTTTCTTGATAAAAAAGTTTAAACTTTCGACCAATATAAATGTTCTTTATACTTATGATAATACAAAGTTTATAATTTTTCACTTTTGAGGTATGAATTTTACATCCAATAGTTCCATGTTTGTTGTTCTCAAATAACTCTGGCTTGTGCATTTTGGCAAACTTGTTTTTACAGGGGTTTTCTACTGTGGGGCACCAGCACTGACAAAAGAGCTAAGACAGCTAGCCTTGGATTTTTCTAGAAAGACATCCACCAAGTTTGATTTCCACAAAGAAAATTTTTGACCTATTAATTGCTTAATTTAAGAATAGATTGCACAACTACTCCCAATGTCTACTGTACAGAGGTTCTTGATTATTGAATTCATCAGTTTTGTATGAAGTCGGATTCTGCAATTATATTTCAAAAGTGGCGGCCATGCGTTGACAGTTAAACTGGCAATGGAAATCATTTGACTTTTGATGGGAGGACCCTTCAGCACTCATGGAAGACTAGAATATTAGACATATCCATATGAACTCGGCTAGAGCATGAAGACCAGGGTGACGTCAATGCATATATCATATATGTATATGTATATACACATATACATACATACATAAATGTATGTCTGTATCTATGTATGTACGTATATAGAATTTGGTTCAAATCACACATTATTTCATAGGTCCTTTAAAAAAAATTATTTCATAGGTGAAAAGCTCTCCCTCCATTGTATTATGTTGGATTTTTTCCTTTTCGTTTGTCTATTAAATTTGTCTCATATCATATTTGGTAACATTTGTGTGATTATAATTCATTCATCCTTTATTTATATTTTACCAAATTAATACTAATTGCATAACTCTACTTCTCCAGAGAATTGTATCACACCTAGGGATGGACCGGGACCGGGCCGGGCCTAAACAATAACGGGTCAGGACCGGGACGGGCCTGGGCAATAAATTAAAAAGATGGCGCAATTGGGCCTAGTACCGGTCCAGGCCCGGCCGGGTCGGGCCTATAAAACGAGCCCGAAGTCCACCCTTATAGCCATCGGGCTGGGCCAGACCTAAACAGTACCGGGACCGGGTCGGGCCGACCTGTTCCATTCCATCCCTAATCACACCCTCTTGCAATTTTAGGGGAAAGAGTAGTAAGAACTAATACTACACACTAGTATTAGTCCAGACCTAGCCGGGTTGGGCTAGACCTAAACAGTACCAGGACTGGGTCGGGCCGACCCGTTCCATTCCATCCCTAATCACTAGTAAGAACTAATACTGCACATTAGTATTAGTCCTTGATTTGAAAAATTGATGAAGGATATCAAATTTCAAGTAAAAATGCAGTGATATAGTCATAATTGTGACGAATTTTAGATGAATGTAATGTAATAACGTTTAATAAAATATATATAATATGTTTATTAAAATATAGTATTATAGAAAAGTGAATTAAAGTACATATTAAAATGTGCATAAGTTTAACTTAACTACGGAGTAGTATGTAACCCGTGTGATGCAGGGGGCAAAATATTCTTAGGTTATTTATGATTTTTATAGAATAAAATGTTAATGAATGATAGTTAAGTACTCACTCCGTCCCATAAAACTTGGCCAATATTGATTTGCATATTTTTGTTACTTTAAATGGAAATGGTAAAGTTTTTTAGGACGATCAAAAAAGGAACGTTGGCAAAGTTTTATGGGACGGAAGTAGTTTAAAATAAAAGTGTAATACATTTATAATATAACAAAAATGACATTTATAGTTGGTATAACAAATACAAATACAATAAAGTGATTATATCATAAAAGGTAGAATTACACGTTTTGAAAACCCTCGGGATACACAACGTTTATTGAGAAACTACTTTGGATGTCGTTGCTGTTGCATATCAATGTTTTCAATCCTTGCCGGGGCGGTGACTCGTGACACAACAAAAAGTTGACCATGACAAAAAAATAGAATTCCTTAATGACAACTGATCATGACTCATGAGAAAACGGTTGGCTTTGACTTTTATTGATTGTCATTGCATATGAAATAACAATTGAAAATTGTCTTCATTGAAACTTAAATGACATTGTCACATACTCCGTATGAAGGAGTCAAATTAAATTTTACAATCAACACTTTTTGTCCTAAAGTATGTAAGAATAATTAACTTTGAGGAACGGTAAGAACTTGTCACATTGACTTTCCCTAAAATATTTAAAACTTGTTAGGCTGCAAACTACTTGAAATAACTAATTATTATTTTCAGTTGCTGAATTGCCTCCATGGAGTAGAATGACAAAATTGATGTTAGGATATTTCCCTACGCCCTCTTTTGACACAAAACTTCCCCACAATGTGCATTTCACATTCTTTTGGCTATACAACACCAAAACTTTTACTATGTTTTTGAAGAGGCGAGATATAAATCATGTTCAGAAATGGCTTTCCAAAACAGCTTATATGCATGCTTTGAGCTTTCTTAGTAATAGGGCATAGCTGAAGGGTTGCTAGGCTCTCCCACCCCATGTGAAATTGTGAAAAAGTCTTTATACAAGTTCACTCTGATGTTTTTATGGTTACGCCATTGCTTTATAAGATCAATATACCACATCACTTTTTTAAATGTCATAATCTTAAGACTAGTTTTTGTACCATTTCAACTTGTTCATGAGAATTAAAAGAATAATGGATTACGTTGTTGTTCCTGACTTCCTGTACAAGCATAAGATTTTGTTGACAACAAGGGTAACAATATCCCCTTTTATACTGACAAATAATATACTCGGTATTTTAAAGTAGCCACTTGAACAAGTATTAAATCACATGGTAGTAGTTCCCCTTCGAAAAACAATTAAGACTAAAGAGTCAAATAGGCCCTTGAACTGACTTAAAGTGTTCAATTAGCTCCTTATATAGGAGGTTCTGCCCAACCGTCGCCAATTGGAGCAGTTCCCGGTGGAATTTTTTGATGAATTTTTTTGAACATCTTCTTCATTAAGTCTGGTTTACTCATACCAAATTTCAGCTAAAAATTTAACCGAGAAGGCAGTCAAATGATTTTTTGAAGATAACTTCAAAGTTAAACAGCGCAGTACATTTCGGAAAATCATTTGACTGCCTTCCTGGTTGAATTTTTAGCAGAAATTTGGTATGGGTAAACTAGACTTAATGAAGAAGATGTTCAAAAAATTTCATCAAAAAATTCCACCGGGAACCGCCCCAATTAGCGACAGCCGGGCAGAACCTCCTATATAAGGGGCAATTGAACACTTTAAGTTAGTTCAAGGGCCTATTTGACCCTTTAGCCAACAATTAAAGCCCATATGAAGCAAAGAGAAAAGAGTCAAATAAGTCATCGAACCATTTGCGATTTTGCAATCAAGCCCCTGAACTAGAAGACTTGCAAATATACCCCTCAACTCATTGAAAATTAAGCAATCGGATCGTTTTTTACCTGCTGCTATCGGTAAGAAGATGAGAAATTACCGGCATCAAGAGGTAAAAATGATCCAATTGCTTGATTTTCAAGAGTTGAAGGGTATATGTGCAAATCTTCCAGTTCATGGGTCTGATTGCAAAATCGTAAATAGTTCGAGGGCGTATTTGTCTCTTTTCTCGGAAGCAAATATACTTATCTCTCCTTGTTGGATAAGATTTTTTTGAATGTTTTGTTCCCTCTTTCACATAGCCTAACATAATCATTTTTAACACTTACAATACACTTTTAGTATACAGTACACTATTCATATTGCACTCTATTATAAAATTGTGCACATTAAAGTTTTATATATTTACATTTTTTCCACCGCGTCTTTTAATTAAAAGTCATATAGGATTTTCTTCCTTGATAGGAATGACTATTTTTTACTTGACCCATCACCCATCTATTGATATATAGGGTGTGATTCTAAATTCTAATAAGAGTAATTCATCATATGAGAAATAAGAATAATTCAAAACTATCATGGCACCAGAAAAGGTCAATTAAATTACAAAAATACCACCATATTCTATAATTCACGGTAGTGTACTGTGTACATTTATATTTCATATAATGCACAATCGCAAATCAAACACACCATAATCATTATCATTTCTCAAAGCCACAGATCCAATTTTACTTCATCCAAATTTTATGTACACACAAAACAATGACCTAGGATTGAACAAATGCAACATTTGTATCCCGTAATACCATGCCGGTTTTACACTGGTTATATTATTATAAGAATAACAATCTGATACTGTATTTGACCTTACAAATTAAAACAAAAGAGATCACTCATGAAGTGTGAATACAAGGTTCTGCCTAGCGCATTTATCAACCAGTTAAAAGAACATCTTCTTAGTCGCACATGCATGGAGCACAAGCGTCAATATATGACAGTGAAATTTTGACATTTCTCAATAATAATTAATACAGACAGTTGCGAAACAAAAAAAAAAAAAACTACTTGGATTCTTGTGTTTCAGCAGTCGTGATTGGAGCAGGCTCACCCTTTTCGGCATCCAGCTTGAGTGTTTTAACAGCCTCCAACGTTTTATAGAACTCCTCGGGAAGAGGACCGGGGCGGTGCAGTGGGAGATGTTTGGGTACTGGAGCATCATTTTCAACAACCTCACATTCATAATCATCCGGGACACCCCATGGTTTCCACTCTGCATTCACATATATATAGTACAAGACATGAGGCATGCATATGATATTTTGATACCGACCGACAAGCTAAAGGTGGCTAAGAGCATACAACACAAGAATTTGAGAGTTTGGCAAAGCATATCTAGTCTTTGGCGACATAGTGGTCATTTGTGCATGCTATAGTCATGTACTCCCTAAGTTCCAAAGTGCTGTTTTTGTATTTGCTCATATACTAACGGTTGAGGTTTATTCCTTCAACTCCAAAGGCCTAACACTTTCCTTTGGTTTCGGGTGGAATAGTTTGTGGATTAAGAGTTTGAGCTGAGTAAGCACAAGCAAGAGGGTAATAAGTGGGTCGTGTCTTATACTCTTATGCAATAATAATAAGAGTCTGTCACATCACACTTCACTACAAGCCCTCTAGGCCGATCGTCTCTCTGAGCTAGGAGGGGGTAATTGTTATTGCTAGAGAGTATGAGTTCCCAACCCTTAACAATTAGATAAATGTTATTACCTCAATACCACTATGTTTGGGACAAGAGTGTGGCACAATTTTTAAGAAAAAGTGGAATTGTGTGGTTGGTATTGAATTGATAAAGTGTAAATAAAGTAAGAATGAATTGTAGTCTCTCAAATATTACCAAATATGGTACATTACAAACTTAATGGGACGGACGAAAAAGGTAAAACGGGACAAAGTTAGGGGGTGGAGCGAGTATTATTTAAACTACCAAGGGTAGATGGTAAGAGGGGTAGGTGGTGTTGATGACGTGGAGGATTGTGGATGGCTAGCTTTCCCAACCACCAAATCTATTGCATTAAGTGCGCTTCCCGCCAATATCTTGGTTTCCCGCCAATGGGTCCGGACGAGCGTCAGCCCGGCCTTGGGCCTCTGGATCCGAATGGTCACAAGGACAGGGACCCACTCGGCCTATACCGATTGCTCTATCGGGGGCCCTAGATCATGGCCTGGGGCCAGTTGACCAAGGGTATGGAAGCCGATCGTCGCCATACGCCCGCCGAGTGTCCACCCATCCTTCCTGCTAGACTGCCCACACTGGGCCTTGGTGGTTTTCTTCTTAAGGGGTTATTGGGCCGGTCCTGATATGGGGCCATTTAATCCAACACTAACAAATCAATATTTTTTGCTTAAATCAAGATTAGTAGTAATGTAGTCTGAGTGGTATACCCCTTTTACAGTTCTAAAGTACTGCATAACATTTATGGATGCAGTGGGGTAATGGTGGAAAATAATCAGTTAATGTTTTCTTGATATTCTAGAGGGGCAGTTATTTTAAAACCACTTTCTCTCTCGGAAGCAACACTTATTTGATAATGAATTTCTCTCTCTAAAGGAAGTACTTCAAAGAAAATGGATGAAGTACAATTTGAGGGAATAATTGTAGTATGCACCCAAGCTTAACCCTGTATTCAACTTCATGAACATCAAAGGTGTTGTATTGTTGTAATAACCTTACTTTGTAAGACAATAGTTATTCATTTTTTTATTCATTAGAGTGAATGTAACGGTATAATTAACTTTTCATGTAGTTGATATCAAATGTCAAGTGGAACTTGGTTGCACAGCATAACTTCATATTTTCATGCCTCCTACAGTTCTACATAGGCATGCGCATTCAAAGATCATGTATAGTATTCAACTCAACCTCATGCGATAAGTCAGATAACAAAACATGTAACATGCTAAGTTGGCAAACAAGACCTCCATTTCTCAAGTTCTCATATAGGTATGCTTCTATCAGTCTCTTATTTTACACTTCCAACTTTCAAGAGCACGGTTCCTCCATATGCATATAATGAAACTGAGAAACATGGTAGTCTGCCTCAGGAGCTGAACTGTAGCAATTGTGCCATGGCTGCCAATGAATGTAAGGCAAGCGTAGTGCGGAGGTTGAATTACAAACCTATACAGCCAATAAAGGCTAGATTCTCTATACTAACAACAAAAAGAGGCCCACACCAAAATAGAACACAATTATTAAATCAGACAAACTTTTGATCTTGGATCATGTTCAGCTAGTCTATGCTACTTGAACTTTTTGCCATGCATGATACTTTCTCCTTCACCCCCCCAAAAACAAAATCCTCATTCAGATTATTTTTTTATCCCACTCTCACACCGAGTCTCATCAACTTTGTTATTAAGTAAATTAGATTCTTCTGAAGCGAACCATTCATATCTTGTAAAAGCTTCTACCTTGAGTGATTTGACTAAAACTAATAAATTGCGCGGTACTTGGACATGACTTTTTTTCCAACAGAAAAGGTATACAATGCTCTCTGCCTATGTACTAATTTAATGTACTTTGTTAAACGGACAGATAGGTCGTGGATATGGGCAGATGAAATACTTTAGACATTTCAAAATTCTTTATGAAGCTGTCCTGAATTTTATCACAACCATGTAACGAATATAGATAACAGTCATGCCAACTTCCCAAGTCATGGTAAAGGTGGCATTGTGGCAACAATGGGACTGAACCGTTTCTGCAGTGGCATTTCATAGCCTTTTCTGAGGAAACTTAAAAACAAATGCATACAGGCTATACACTGTGTTGCTATTCAACTCAAGCGAACAAGTTTGAAACTCACACCAGTATCGATCATGGGCCATTGCATATCTTTTCGTTGTATTATTCCGTTTAGCCTATTAGTGAAAGGAACCATTTAACAATAAGATAACAGTGCTAACCCAAGTACTCAGTCATCTATCATGCATTCATGCCCCATATTACATGCTACTCCGTATTTAAGATGCAATTTCACATTCAGTATGCATACATGGCTACACTTAATGCCTTGTAATTCAATCCAAAAGAAGATCCGCCTCAAATTCATCTGATTCTAGTAAGAAGGATTACACCCACCCACCCCATTGTTACAATTATGGGGTTTCAGCATTAAATACAATGTCCTAATCATTCAGATTTTGAAGAAGTTATCACAATAGCATTGTAAATGTTGGTTTTGAGCATCTCCAAACAGCAATTTACATGGTTCTCGTGATTCATGAAGACTAACATAAATGCTCCATATGTAAATTTTCAAAGCTTGAATTAGCCGGGATTGGATATCAGTTTTGAATATTTAAAAATCTATTCTGTTCACCCTCAATTCAAGCTCCTCAGTGCAAAATATTCTCAAATTCGCCAAACAAATAACTAGGAAATTGAATTTGAATGCAGCACATAGGTCATGTGGAAGTTCTGAGATATGAAATTACTACATACAATTAAGTCAAGAGTAAGTTCGGTATTTGAGATACGGACCGTTCATGTAACCAATGAGCTTGAGTTCATCTCTGGCCTCTTCAACAAGCTCTTCAACCTGACCACAAGCAAGTCGCCGCTCGATCGATTCCCAGTCCTCTTCCTCAAGACAGACACTAAGACGATGGCGTGTGAAACTCTCCACGGCTTTCCGGTAGCCCTCATCCTCAGGAACAGCCTTGATCTCATCTAGAGTTTTCCTGTAAAGATTTATAAGCACCTCCCTCGCATTTGGCACCACCTCTAGCCCGACGATACCCGTTGTCTCCTTCACCTTCGCCGTCATCATCAACGGCCGTACAATTCTCCGGAGAAACATTTTCACTCTGTGAAGTGTGTAGGGAACCTAGGATAGGGGGGAGAAATGTTAAAATGTAGACCCAGAAATGGAAGATAGAGGACTTGTTTTAGGGGCTGTTTGATCTAATTCTAAAAATTTGTTTTTCAGAAGCAGGAGAGATCACATTCTGAAAACTCATTTTTATTCTGATTCTGCTTTAAAATAAAACAGAAACAGGATCACTTTCAAACACCCCTTAAACTCCACAAATAACACAAGAGTTTGGAACTCATTCATTCTCCTTTTTTTAAATCAAAATCAAAATCAAAATCAATTTACAAAAGTTGTTTTTCTCAATTTCTAAAAAATTGCTTTTAGGAGTAAATTAGAACATTAGAAGTACTTTTGCACTTTCATTAAAAAAACTCTAACTTCTATCTGGTCTTCGAAGGAACAGAAACAATATTAAAATCAAATCCAAACACTCACTCATATACAATAAGTTACATTGTTTTTTAAGGAAGGAATTATTGTTTTTCATCCAAAAATTTCAAAATGCATTTGCACTAGTCTGACGTTGTTGCTGGCTACCTCCACCACCATCTAGCTGATTGCAAGGAAACTATGAGGGCAATTAAATAAATTTATTAATTACATAGGATACAATAAAAGGGTATAAAAATATTAACTCCTATATAGGACCACTTATCTAATTTGATTCATTTTCGATTTTCAATTTTTATTTTTTAATGTTTAATTAAACTTAGCCCTCTTTCAATTTCATCCATATTTGATCGCTCTTATCACCTTTATGAGTCAACTTTTTATGAAATGTGCGCTACTTTTCCCTCGTCTTAAGCATTTTATTGAAAATGACACGGTAATTTAGAACTTAATTAAATAAGATAATTCAAATATATTTTAAGATATATTATGTCATTAATGATGGTTGTGATGTTATTACCGTATTACTTTTAATATTTGATGATTAATATTTCATTAGGCAAGCTAATTGGTTCTTAAAATAGAAATGAGAAGCTTTATCTGAGACGCCCAAAAGTGACAAGTAAAAAGCTTAAGTAACTTTCAATTTGACAGATCGAATTGTGTAATAATCAAAATAAGTAAGGTTAGAAATTACTTTTACGGCTGAATGGGTTGAAGATACTAACTTACTATAGGTGATTAATAGGTGATTAGGTGGTCATTTTAGCTATTTTTCATACAACTTTTTATTAATCTTATTACTAAAATATTTTTAAATAAAAAAGTAAAACAAGAAAGGGACAAAAAGAGTAGCTTCGAACGCGTCCATGGCGGAACCCTAGGAGGCAACCGATCGATCTTCTTCGTTAAGGGCGGTGGTCGCCTTTAAGCTTTCTCACCGGGATATGAGACTGAACTCTACTAGGGCTGGTACAGGACGACGTGCAACTAGGGATGGCAATGGGGCGGGTTTGGGGCGGGGTACACTCCTCCATCTCCCGCCCCATGTCTAAAACATTCCCCCCATCCCCGCCCCATCCCTTGTTACTCCCAGACCCGCCCCATCCCCGCCCCACCCCGTTTTCCCCCACGGGCGCCCGCGGATGCCCGAATATATATTTAATTTATCGTATTTGCATATACTTTTAATCCATTCTAAATATATGTGGTGCGGTTCCAATGAGAATGATGTCTAACGTGAGAACGTGAGAATACTCACAATTAATCCAATGTGATACACAATAGAGCCTTCTATTGCACATTTGGACTTTTCTCAATACAAACTAATATAAATAATCACGGTGACACTTTTATAAATATTATGCTTGCTACGAAAAAGTGCATTGTGCGAGCCTATTGTGAATCACATTGGGGATAAATGTGGTGTTCGCACGTTCTCACATTAAACATTGTTCCCATTTGATCCTAAATCTATATATATCTACACAAACGCAGATATTATACACACACACACACACACACACACACATATATATATATATATATATATATATATATATATATATATATGCAACCCTGAAGTATTGTGTACGTCGTTTCAAAATTCTCAACAATTATAATACAATTAATTACATATTACATTTAAATGTGTGTGTATTTATTTACTCACTCTTAAAACTCATATAACATTTATCATAAATATTTTTAATCATTACTAGCTTATTATTCTAGTATCATATGTATTAATTCATTAATCATGACTAAACCGTATACAATTATGTATGTCTATATGTATATGTGTTTATTATATACTACATATAATCTAATTTAATATGTTTGTACATTATATATATATATATATATATATATATATATATATATATGTTTGAGTATATATTTATAACGGAAGATGGGGCGGGGACGGGGCGGGTGTAGCAATTCTCGTCCCATGTCCCATATTTTAACGGCGTAAAGATATCTCACTCATCCCCGTCTCCACCCCGCCCCAAGCCCCGCCCCATCCTTCCCCCGCAGGGCGGTTCCCCACGGGTCCCCGCCCCCATTGCCATCCTTAGGTGCAACGATTGAGCGAACTGAAGAGAAAAGCGGACAAGCCTAGCAAGTCTAGGGATCTTGACGTACGGCGGCTGGGGAAGACTCGGCGGCTTGGTTCCAGAGTTTTGGACATGTTTTGAGTGAAGCTGGAAGTTTGATCTGCGGATTTAGGGAGGATTCTAGAGGCTCGACTCTGGAGGTGTTGGGCAAGGCTTTGGCGAATTGCAACTGGTGTTTTTTGGTCTGCAGTGCACGAATAGAGTGTCAGGAAGCAGTTTCAATGAGCGTGGTCAGCTGGAATAGACGGGGTCTCTGCAACCTTGCTAGTGTCCATGTTTTACTTGATCTTGTGCAAACAAAAAGACCTCAAATTCTTTTCTTGATGGAAACAAAATCAAATGTTGTTTATTGTGAGAAAATCTGTAAACATTTGGGTTTCCATGGTTGTGTGGCAATAGATAGTGTAGGTCTCAGTGTAGATCTATGCCTGTTAGGGAGAGAACAGGTAGAAGTAATGATTAAGACTGTTGCGAATACCTATATTGATGCTATTATACGGCTTGGGTGCGATGAACCTGTTTGGCGTCACACAAGCTGCTACGGTTTTCCGGAACGTAGTCGGAGACGCAATTCTTGGGAACTCATACATAGCCTGTCCAGAGCCTCAAATGAGCCGTAGTTATTGATGGGGGATTTTAATGATATTATGTTTGAGAATGAACGTAAGAGTAATGTCCCACATTCCCCATGGCTATTGAGGGGCTCCCGAGAAGCAGTATGGAGCAATGGTTTAGTGAATGTACCTTTTGAAGGTTATCAGTGGACCACGGAAATAGGGCACGAAATACTTCAATTTAGGACGGAGGTAGTATTACCAAATTAATATTGCGTGCATAATACTTTAGATAACCCCAACAGTAGCTGAAAGTTTATAACTTTATATCCATTAGCAATAATGCTTATTAATGCACCAATGTAGTTGGGAGCAATATTTATCTTTTACTATATAAATATTCCGTGCCTATCTATTACAAGTAGTTAGTAGTAGTACCTAATATTTTAGACTAAAGGGTCAAATACGTACATGAACTAATTTAAAGTGTTCAATTAGCCCCTTATATAGGAGGTTCTGCCCGGTCGTCGCCAATCGAGGTGGTTCCCGGTTGAATTTTTGATGAAATTTTTTAAGCATTTTCTTCATTAAGCCTAGTTTACCCATTTCAAATTTCAGCTAAAAATTAAATCGGCAAGGCAGTCAAATGATTTTCCAAAATGTACTGCGCTGTTTAACTGAAATGAGCCATAGTTATTGATGGGGGATTTTAATGATATTATGTTTGAGAATGAACGTAAGAGTAATGTCCCACATTCCCCATGGCTATTGAGGGGCTCCCGAGAAGCAGTATGGAGCAATGGTTTAGTGAATGTACCTTTTGAAAGTTATCAGTGGACCACCGAAATAGGGCGCGGAATATTTCAATTTAGGACGTTCAATTTAGGACGGAGGTAGTATTACCAAATTAATATTGCGTGCATATTACTTTAGATAACCCCAACAGTAGCTGAAAGTTTATAACTTTATATACATTAGCAATAATGCACCAATGTAGTTGGTATTAACTATTTATTTAGTTTACTAGGTAAATATTCTGTGCCTACCTATTACAAGTAGTTAGTAGTAGTACCTAATATTTTATGATAAAGTTTAAAGAACTTTAGTTTCAATCACTAATCGGGTATTTAATTAACAAAATAAAATGAACACAATTATGTAAAAAACTCAAACATCAGTGCAACTAATTATCATTACCAAGTATTGGATAATCATCAGCTTTATTTTTAAATGGGCTTCGTCAAAAACATGACAAACGAATTGGACTAGTGTTGGATAGGGGCCGCGCGAACGCAGGCCCCCACTACCACAAATTATGACGTAGACTCCACCACTTGGGTAGACCTTAGGATGACACCCTTCCAAAGTGCAATGGAAGTCATCAACCTAGGCCATGGGCCTTGTTGATCGCCCATCGACCCCGTCCAGGTAAGTATGTAAAACAGGCTGCCCGGGCCTTATTTTATAACCTCATGCTCGGCTTCTTAGCTTCTCCTCTTCCGGTGTGGGAGGAATTGAAATCCCTTTCTCACGCTGCTCCTCTCCTTTTTTCTCTATCCGTCTTTTCTTTCAGCCTTCCCAATATCTTTCTTTAGATAGAATTCAAACAAAAGCCTTAAGCCATTTCGTCGTGCATTCATTCTCGTACCCATCTTTTTTGCTAAGCTTCTAAATGAATACTAAAAACGAGAGCAATATATACTCCACGATCAATTTCAATCAATAAAATCAATGTGGTGATTCCATCCCTATATTTTAACATAATAACGAAAGTTCATTTTTTAAAAACTTATTGTGTCATCCAAAAAGCTAATAAAATGCTTCAACGATATCTATCTTTTGCATTAAAATTGGGGTTGAAAAAGCCCATCCAAAACCCGAAACCAAACCGACACGACATTTTGAATTGGTCCTGGTTTTATTTAAAAAATAATCGATACGGGTTCAATAACTTACCCCTTCCCAAAAACTTGGTCCCTAATTCGGGTTCTCAAACTCCAAGCCTCATTTAAGTAAAGTTAAGAATTTGTTTTTTTGGTCACAAAAGTTAATAAATTGAAAATTATGTTTTATTTGTAATACATAATAATATATCTTATATAGATTTATTATTCTCGGTCAACCTAAATTGTTTCTTATCCTTTATTATAATTGTCAAACCTTTATCAAATTTGAGTCTTTTTGTCACTTTTTTTAATATAGATGATCGGCTTTTTATACGAAGTATTAAGCTAGTATTGTACCCGTGCGATGCACGGGACAAATGTATTTTCGTGTTTTATTTTTCATACATACATAATGAAATATTAATGTGATATATATTGATTCTAATAAATCGAAATCGTAAGTTCTGATTTCTCAGAATAAATTATGTAATAATTCGTAATTAAAATAACAAGAGTTGAATTTTTTCTGAACGAAATTCATTAAAAACTATTTTAACTTTTTCATATGTTTTTTTTAATCTACTAACAAAATATATTATGTATATGTTTTTCGCAATTCAACATTTTAGCCAATTGAGCTATTTCATTCAGAATTTCACTAATTTCAATATATTTAACCAATTCGACCAATTTAATTGTTATCAAACTTGCTCTAATTTTTTAATATACTATACATAATACGATAGTATATATTTATATTCTAAGCATAATAAGAGCATGATTTTGACTGTCCAATTAATTTTGACCCATATAGATTCCAAACCATATTGTCACTCTCCCAACCCAATTGCAACAGCCCTAGTTGTCTATGTATATTTTCACTCGCAGGTATTGCATCAGATATTTTCTTCCTTCTCTTCTATGACTAGCCTTCTCTCTTTGTCGTTAGTTTTCTCGTCTCTCTCCCTTCATCGCCCCTTTTCTCTACATATTCTTCTACAATTTGTCTTCAAAGTCACTGAAGGTGGATTGAAAAGAGAAAGTTTAAGTGAAAAAAAAGTCATTGATCCCAATTTTTATTTTGAAGATAATCAATCACAAATTCACTTATTTTCATTATCATTAAATCAACACTTTAAAACTCAACAACTGTATTAATAAACGATGATCAATAATGGTTTTTATATGAACTAAATTAATTAAACATACCTAGAATCTTTTCAACTACGGCCTATTTGCTAGCTTTTATAAATAACTACGCTACTAATTAATCTGTGTAGAATATAATTTTTTAAAATATCTTATCCTAAGTGAGAAAAATAATTAGGATACGAAATCCTATTAATAACATAGTAGAATATACTAATAAAATAGTAAAATCCTATTAAGATACTTGGAATGCTTGTTTTGGGATGCTTCTTCCCAATGACCATATTGGGTGGCTTAGTTTGGTCCGGGTGCAGAGCCAACAAAGGCTCGTAGCCAAGCCTATAATCCAACAGTAGCAGTCCATGTAGGACAGTCGGAGCCCAGTCCCAATTCCAGGGTTGCAGCATGATCATCGGGTCAGTCCATCTCAGGCTCTCAACGGTCCATATCCTCGATCGTTCATCTCTTTGAACCCTGGGGTTCATTGCGCCGCACCCTAATCAACGTTGGGTGATTTCCCAAAGTACGTGAAAATGTTACATGCATTGGTACGGGGATTTATTTAGGGTTTCTTAAATTACGGGAGCCAAAAGTGGGAAATACGACTAGAGCTAGGGTTTGGCGTAATTCATAGAAAACCTCTGGTGGAATCCGACCAGAGAGAAAGTATTTTTAATAAATCGGATTACACCTCTTGTTGGAAGTGACTAATCCGACTAGAGTTTTTTTTTAATAATTCCAAATAAAATTAAACTTTTTTAATTAAATTGGAAGTGATACCACTTTTTTAATAGAACAATTCGGATTACACTTTTTTATTAATATTGAAGTGACCCAAATCCGAGATTATGTTTATCTGATTAAATTTTATCTCATTAAATTTGATTATATTTATGTGAATAAATTTTGTCTGATTAAATTTTATCTGATTATATTTAAGTGATTAAATTTTATTGGATAATATTCATTTGATTAAACTTTATCTGATCTTATTATATCTGATTATATTTATCTGATTAAATTTTATACGATGTAATTTTATCTGATTATATTTATCCGATTAAATTTTATCTGATTCATTTTATCTGATTCAAATTCATCTGATTAAATTTATGTGATGAAATTTATAATCTGAAATATCATCTGATTATTATATTATACTGAGTATCTTTTTATATTTATCTGAACAACATCTTAAGACATAAAAAATGAGAGAACCAATATTATATTATATTAGCATAGTACAATCCTTTATATACGAGTATCTTTTTATATTTATCTGAACAACGTCTTAAGACATAGTATATAATTTTCTTATTATATAAGTTTATACGAACAAACAATACGGTCGTCTCCTAGGCACGTCCTAGGGTTTTTTCCGGCGGCGGCCTATCCAGGCCGTGGGTTCGGCCGATCTCTCCCCGGTAGGCAACTTATCTCATATATCTTCTCAGGGTATTGAGTTTTGTTGTCATCGCGGGGTTTGTTTTGTTCGTTTTTGTTTTCTTTCTGACTTGCAAGTGCGGTGAATCTGGATTCTGTCTGGACGAAGCTTTTGGTTTTTCTGCTTTACAAGAGCAGTGAACAAGCGAGGAAGCTGGTTTTGGCAGGGGACGGGTTTAGCAAGGGGAAGATGGGGTGCTGCAGAATGTTGAAGACGAAGCCGAGCTGTTACTCTTCGGCAGTTTGGGAACGAACTTTGACGAAACATATGGCTATTGCTGAAAGCATGGAGTTTCTGGTGGTCGACATCGTGCTGTCGGACTGGAAAATCAAATTTCAGGGGTTCACTGGTGGCCTATGTGTGACAGAAGACGAAGGGATGTTGATCCGCCCACCTCCAGAACCGCCGCCTTGGAGGAATTCTGCGACTAGGGTTTGGACGAGTATTTCTATTTCTGTTGAGTCGATTGTGTTTTGTTTGTATTTTATTTCGATTGTGTTTTGTTGCTTATTTATTTTATGTTGTAAGACTTTTGCACTTGGATTGGGGGATAAGAGGCCTGCGGTAATCGTCGTGGTTTTGAATATGCCCAATTTAGGATTAGCGAGTTATATTGTTTTGTCAAAGGTGATTAACTCAGAGTCTCGTCCACGGGCGGATGGTTACATGTGATCCTTTTGTTATTTGAACCCCTTTCTGAGTGCTTTTTATGAATGAATGCCCGTTCGATGATAAAAAAAAAACTTATTATAATTGCTATAACTTCAAATTTCATACTCCATCCGTATTTAAAAGTTCACTACAATCGTTTAGGCTCACTATTTAAGGATCAAATAGTAGGGGTAATGAATAGTATAGACAAATTAGGAGAGAAGGTGAGAAAATATTAAAGAGAACATGAAAAGTAGAAAAAGTAAGAGTAATTGAATATGTTTCGAAGAATAACTTTCAAAAACAAGAAAGTGTAGTAAACTTTTAAATACATCAAAAAACGGAAAGTATAGCAAACATTAAGATAGAAAGGGCGTATTACTATTACCTTACTACTTGGGAGTATGTAGTATATAAAGTATATTATGAATACATGATACGTAGTACTACCTCCGTCCCACTAACATCGGGACAAAAGGGAATGACCCGATAATTTAGAAAAGTTAGTTTATGTGATTGATATTGAATTAATAAAGAAATAATAAAGAAAAAATGATTTAGAGTCACACAAACTTTACCAAATTTGATATTTCGCATGAAACAATCTTAGTGGGATTTAGAGTATATTTTATTGCTACGGATTATTTAATAAGTATATACTCCATATTATATATAACAAATTTCATTATGATAATTATAGTTGCTATAGTATATAGGACATAATTATTGCTTATGAGTTAGGGCCCACCTAGTATAAATTAATTCCTAATGAATGAGTATTATTACTATGGAGTGGACACGCATATTGTTCCACTAGTATATTATTGCTTATGAGTTATGAGTTGGGTATATAATTTCTAACAAAAAAGGTTCCCCTAGTCGGATTTGCCTGTTCCGACAAGAGAAAAATCTAACCCTAGCCTCTAGTCAGAACACCCAATTTCGACTCCCATATATTACCAAAAAGTCCCATATATTAAGCTCTTCCTTAATAATCTTTAATTAAATGATGAAATAGAAATTTAGAAATCTCCACTTCTAAGACATCCTTAGTAGCTTAAAAATATGAAATCTAGATTGAGGTTCTGCTCGCATGAATTCCAGAGTTAAAACTGAAAATAAATCAACTATGCAGCTGTCTAAAAATTGCTTTGGCACCTGAATAAAAAAAAATGTCTAGATTTTGAAATAGAAATCCGATCCACGCTAGAACCATAACAAAATTAAGCCTCTTTTATCCAGCAGAAAAAATCATTACCAAACTTCACATTTCTTTTCTCAAATCTCAAGCTTCATCCAATTAGTTAAACCACTTAACACCCTTTTATTAAACAAATCGATCTGCTTTCAAAGGAGAAAACAAATGACGGTGCTACTTTATAAAAGGGTCTTAAGCCTTAAAATTTGTTGATAACCTGTACGGCCAGAACTAGTCCATCCAAACAAGTAATAGTAAAATTTAAACTTTGAGGAGTACACCTTTCTTAATTCTTAAAACTCAATCAGATTTTGAAAAGAGGTGATAAATTATCCTCAAGCTAAAACATAATTAGATGAATGAAAAATTAAACTCACCAGACTTTAGATTGATTCACGGCACAACAAAGGCTTCAACGTATGAGTTGAAGGAGAAAAAGCAGTTCCTTAGGGATGGAGGAATAAGAACGGCGGATTGCTGGAAAAGAAGAGAGCCGGTCCTCAAGGGTTAAGAGTGATAATATACTAACTGGTTTGGGCTTCTAATTATCTCTTTAACAAAAAGTTCTATTTTTTCACTTAAAATTATTAGAGCTTACCGGTCAACCTGCCACAAACAAAACATGATAAAATAATAAATCACATTGTTCACAAAAGAAACTTATTTAACTGACTGAAATAATAATGACTAATAAAACTAGCTCACAAAATCGGGGTGTTACAACCCCTCCCACCTTATAAAAGTTTCGTCCTCGAAACTTAGAATACAATTCAGGCTAACGATGTCTCACATTATTTCTTTTCTGACTTCTCCAAAGTTCTTAGTGCATGCAACTATATATAATAGCCTTATATCTTTTACAAGGTTAGTTAACTTCACGAGTATGTGACTTTAATGCTCCAAATTCATACTGCCATTTCTTCCAACTACCAATCAAATCATGTTTTTCTTATTGGGAAGACCTACTGCTACTTAAGACCACACAAAGATCTCAACAATTTCTTGATAATTTACTCTAAAGAAAACGTGTTTAAATACTCTCATGTTTTCTGCTAACACTACAACACAAAATCGCAAGCTAACAACATAGCATATATACTAATTACATTGTCATGTTTGCTTGTTTAAAAAAATTAAATTTTAGCCTTGTCATATTGACGTACCCAACATACTATAAAAAAAATTGAAATTTAAAATCACATTCTATCGACGTGCTCACATAGGTCAACTTGTCTAATACCTCATCATACTTTTTTTTTAAAAATAGATTTGTACTACTAAATTTAATTCTTTAAAACCCAAGGGCCTGTTTACTAACAGAGATATTTTCCTGTTTTCTACTTCTGTTTTTCGTTCTCCAATTTTCTGTTTTTATTTTTCAGTTTTTCCAACTCCAATTTTCTGTTTCTATTTTTTAGTTTTCCATTTTCAAATTTGAAAACATGTTCATCAATTTTTTCACATAGTTCTCTAATTCCACACCCTTGACCCCTACCTTTACCCTTACCACGATCTTACACTCTACCCATACTCCACCACAACCCTTCATACCCACCCATACCTACTCTTAGGGGTCGGGTAGGGAAGTTATGGGTGGGGGTGGGGTAAGGGGTATGGTCGGGGTGGGGTGGTAAGGTTTAGGGGTAGGGGGTTGGGTGGGGGTAGTGGGTGGGTTAGGGTCGTGGGTGGGGTAGTGGGTAGGGTTGGGGTAAGGTAGGGGTAGGGTAGGGAGTTGGGATAGGATGGCGGCAGGGTGGGGTCGGGACCAGGGGTGGGGTCGGGGTTGGGAAGGGGTAGGGTGGGGGGTAGGATGGCGGTAAGGGTGGGGGTAGTGGGTAGGGTTTGGGGTTGGGGTAAGGTAGGGGTAGGGTAGGGACTTGGGATAGGATGGCGGTAGGGTGGGCCCGGGATCCGGGTAGGGCCGAGGTAGGGTAGGGTGGGGGTGGGGGTGGGGGGTAGGATGGCAGTGGGGTGGGGCCAAGGTAGGAGGCATGTGGTAAGGGGTAAGGTAGGGGTAAGTGGTAATATACGAGGGGTGGGGTAGGGTAGGGTGGGTCGGGTGGGGTCGAGGTGGTAGGGGGTGGCGGTAGGGTAAGGTGGATCGAGGTGGTAGGGGGTGGCGGTAGGGTAGGGTGGATCGGGGTGGGGCCGAGGTCGGGGCATGTGGTGGGGGGTGGGGTAAGGTCATTATAGGGAAAAATGGGTACGCGGGGTGGGGGTTGGGGTGGGTAGGGTAGGGTAGGGGTAAGGGGTAAGGTACGAGGATGGAGGTACCGGAATGAAATCGACATCGGAGCGGGACCGGACCCACCACTAGGTGTAAGTATGCAAATTCATTGCAAAGGCACTGTAGCATCCGCGTTTTCCAAATTTGGAAAACTAGTAAAAGTCACTTCTCCAAATCATTAAGGAAAAGAGAGAGATGTTTCATTTTTTCCGTTTTGGAAAACGATTTGGTAAACGCGTTTTTCTTTTTTCCTTTCTCCAGTTTTCCAGGAATTTCTTTGGTAAACACGTTTCCTGTTTTCCGTTTTCCAGTTTTCCAGTTTTCTGGAAAACTGGAAAATATTTCTGTTAGTAAACAGGCCCAAGTATCTCGAAATAGTGTTTTCATCAAAAGGAGAACCTTACTTTGGTTCGAAACCTCACAAACCTAAAAGCATAATGATTAGTGATTAGTATATCGAAGTAGTTACGAAGTTAAATCTAATTTCATATTAGATCTTCTTTTTAAAGTTGCAGCTTTAAACAGAACAATAGTTTCTAATAAAGCGATCATCTAAATTCTTCAATCTTTGAAAATAATTTACCATTTCAGATTTATACCCTCCCTGCTTGGAGCATAATCCTTTTGGATATGATAGGTGATGTAAAAGTACATATCTTAGGATCCTCACTAGAAAACATTAGTAGCAAGGGGTGGCGTTTCTCATTATGTAGAGTTTCTCATTCCTTTCACTTGATTATATGTTCTCTATAATGACTCCATTCTTTGTCTCCTTGTCATTGTAATATTTATAAAAAAAAATTAACTTGACATTGTTATAGTTATCCACCTCTCACCTATGTGTGTAATAATCAAATTTCAAGGTATTAACTTAGCTGAGATAAAAAGATATCACAATATTGTGAAAATAATGGGAAAGGTACTCCAATAGGAGTCCTGGCATGTATATAAATAAGAGAGAGTCCAAGATACAAAAGGAAAGCAAATATTCCTAAATATATTTTAGGAAACAAATATTCCTAAAATATATTCTATTACACCCCCTCAAACTGTGCGGGAGATACAACGCGCAGGTTGTCTTTTAAAAAATGAAATTGCTGACTAGAAAGACTTTTAGTAAAAATATCAGCCAGCTGTAATTGTGTAGGAATGTACTTCACGATCAAATCTCCATGCGCAACACGTTCCCTGACAAAGTGGTAGTCAATCTGAATATGCTTGCTACGAGCATGCTGAACAGGATTAGCAGTCAAGTATGAAGCAGAGATGTTGTCACAAAATAACTGAACAGGAGCCTTGACAGGAAAACCAAGCTCAAATAAAATGGAGCGAATATGCAAGGTATCCTGCACTGTGTAAGCAACAGCTCTGTACTCTGCCTCTGTAGAAGACTTGGACACCGTAGGTTGTTTCTTGGATTTACAAGAAACCAGGTTGGGCCCCAAAAAGATAGCAAAACCAGCTGTGGAGCGGGATGAATCTGGACAACCAGCCCAATCTGCATCAGAATAGGCGATGATACAAGTCGCCTGTGCGGTAGGACTTAACCATAGGCCGTGGTCCAAAGTCTCCTGTAAATACCTGAAAATTCTCTTGACTGCAAAAAGATGAGTAGTACGAGGAGCATGCATAAACTGAGACACTAAATGTACAGCATAGGTAATATCAGGTCGTGTCAAAGTTAAATATTGTAACGCACCAACCATACTACGATACTCAGTGGCGTCTGCAAGAAGTTCGCCATCAGTGAGAGATAGAGAAGTGCGAGTAGCAAGAGGTGTACGGACAGGCTTAACCGTATGTAAGTGGAAACGAGAGAGAAGATCACACGCACATTTATTTTGAGAAAGAAACAGACCTTTGTCAGAACGTTTAGCCTGGACTCCAAGAAAATAATGAAGATCACCAAGATCCTTCATAGCAAAATGCTGAGCAACAAGTTGTATAAGGGATGAGATAAGAGAAGGAGAATTGCCAGTAATAATAATGTCATCGACATATAATAATAAATAAATGACACAATTATTCTGACGATAGATAAATAGAGAATTGTCCGACTTACTACATGTAAAATGATGTGACAATAAAAAACTACTGAAACGATGGAACCATGCTCGCGGTGCCTGCTTAAGCCCGTAAAGAGCTTTTCGCAGTCTACATAAATGATTAGGAAACAAAGGATGAGTAAAACCCCGCGGCTGACGCATATAAACCTCCTCAGTGAGATGACCATGCAAAAAGGCATTTTTGACATCCAGTTAACGAATAACCCACCCAAAAGAAATAGCTAGAGAAAGAACAACCCTGACAGTGGTGGGTTTAATAACTGGATTAAAGGTCTCAGAAAAATCTACACCAGCCTGTTGACTAAACCCCTGAGCAACTAAACGAGCTTTATGGCGCTCAATAGACCCATCAGAATTATATTTCGTTTTATAAATCCACTTAGAGCCCACAACATTTTTAGTATTGTCAAACGGGACTAATTCCCAAGTATTATTAGAAATAAGAGCATTAAATTCTTCTGCCATCGCCTCTCTCCATTTAAGCTGTTTATTTGCCTCTGAAAAACAAGTAGGATCAGCTGATAAAGCAACTGTATTTAAATTAAAAACAGTTTTGGGTTTAAAAATGCCCGATTTAGCCCGGGTTTGCATGGGGTGAAAGTTTTTCGTGGAAGTCGGAGGGGAGGGAGGTGGAGTAGCAGTGGTCTGAGAAGTGCCTGGGCTATCATCGGGCGGGTCTGCAGCGGGCGGGTCTAGTGAAGGTAATGAGGTCGCGGGAATCGTGGGTAAGGATGGTGGTGTGAGCTGGTGTGTGGAATGTGGTGAGGTGATCTGTGACGAGGATGGCTGGGGCGAGGGTGGTGGTGTGAGTTGGTGTGAGGGCTGCTCTGGCTGATGTGGAGTGTGGTCTAGAAGAGTGTGTGGTGGTGAGGTAGTGCTAGCGAGAGTCTGGGAAGAGGGAATGGGAGCAGCCGAAGGCAGGTCAATATGACTGGAGTAGGATGAAGCTAAAGGTGAGTTTGGGGTAGTGGTGGTGAGATAAAAATCAGTGAACGTGGAGGAATCTGTAGAAGCAGATGTAGAAGAAGACAAAGTGGTGTATGGAAAAATATTTTCATGAAACCGGACATGCTGACTTCTAAAAACTTTACCAGCTCTAGGTTCCAAACAACGATAACCTTTAAAACCGGATGCATAGTCAATAAAGACACACTGAATAGACCGAGGAGAAAGTTTATTGGAGGAAGATGCAGAAAAATTAGGATAACATGCACAACCAAAAACACGTAAGAAATTATAATCGGGCAATTTTTGAAAAAGTTTTTCGTAGGGTGAGAGACCAGAAAGAGTGGTAGAGGGAAGTCTGTTCACAATGTAAACGGCGGTAAAAATAGCATCAACCCAAAAGGTGCTAGGAATAGAGGTAGTAATAAGCATAGTCCTAGTTAGTTCAAGTAGATGCCGATGTTTATGTTCAGCAACACCATTTTGTTGAGGAGTGTAGGGACAAGATTTTTGAAAATAAATCCAATTCTCAGAGAAAAATTGCTGCATTTGAAAATTGACAAACTCACCCCCTCCATCACTTTGAAAAATCTTAATTTTAGAATTAAATAAATTTTCAACTAGAACCTTGAAAACACGAAAATGACTAAAAACTTCATCCTTGGTACGCATTGGGTACAACCAAGTGAAACGAGAAAAATCATCAATAAAATAGACATAATATTTAAAACCTAGATTAGACAGAACAGGAGACTGCCACACATCAGAATGAATTAATTGCAAAGGAAAAGAGGAATTATGACTAGCATCAGAAAAAGGTAAACGTTGTGATTTGCCCAAACGGCAAGAAATACAGTCATGATCAAAACCAGAAGAAGCAGAAATAATATTTTTAGTACGCAACATGCGCAAAATGTTTTCACCACAATGTCCTAATCTACGGTGCCACACAGGACCAGAAGAAATAGTAGAAGCTAAAGCTAGAGGTGCAGAGTGGCTGAGGCTGATAGGGTAGAGATGTCCATTATGATGTGCCCGAAGCAGAACCGCCCCCGAAATTTTGTCCTTTACAAGAAAAGAATTTTGATAAAAAAAATAGCAATACAGTTGTTATCAGCACATAGTTTTTGAATAGAAATTAAATTAAATTTAATTTGAGGCACATGATAAACAGAGTTTAATGAAAAAGGACGACTGAGAGTATTTAACTGAATAATTCCAATATTAACTATGGGAAGATTGACACCATTTGCAACACTAACAGTCATAGGGCCAGAATAAGAAGATTTATTTGACAAAATACCTTCTGAGGAGGTCATGTGAGCAGACGCACCAGAATCGGGATACCACAAAGCATCATTAGATTCCCCAGTGGGAGCCAAAAGAGCTGGTGCAGAAGGTTGTGAATATCGAGAAGGACACCGAAGAGCGGAATGACCTGCAGAAAAACAAATTTGGCAGACAACCGGAGGTGGAACAGACCCAAGAATACCCTCAGCTGATGGAAAACCTGCATATGCATTATGAGTACCAGAAGTAGATTTAGCATTAATATTTAAATTGGACAAGACAGAATTACCAGATGCTGCATTAGAAGGTCGTGGAACATGCACACCCCCTGCATCCGCAGGCCTCGGTGCGGGCTGGTGGAACTGGCCGTGAGCCGTCGGTGGGGCATAAGCCTGCTGTGGCCGATTGCGGCCCCTGCCGCCTCTGCCGCGGTAACCCCAGCCTCCTCTACCGCGGTAACCCCGGCCTCCTCTGCCGCGGTGGCCTCTGCCGCGATATGCGACACCTTGACCCTGCTGACCGGCACCTACTTGAGCCTCAAATGCCTGCTGGAGGGAAGAAGCATCTTGTTGTTGTTGATGTAGGACTTGTTGTTCTGCTTCCATGAGGCGTGGGTGAAGGATGTCGGGCGGAAAGCTCTCAGGAAATAAGGACACAGTGCCTGTAACAAACTTGTATTCCGGTCCCAATCCACTAAGTGTGCTTTGAAGTAATTCTTTATCAGTCACAGGAGAATTTGTCGCAGCTAAAGCATCAGTCAGATTTTTAATATCACGCAAATAGCTTTCCATAGATTGATTTGGTTTCTTTTTGGTATTAGACAATAAACGTTTGAGTTCCATAGCTCTAGGTAAACTGGCAGACATAAAACGTGATTGCAACCGCGCCCATATACCAAAGGAGTGTTTAATATCATGAACATCAGTTAATACATCACGAGTAAGAGTGGCAACCAACCAAGAACGGATGGTTTGATCCACCCGAAGCCAATGATAATAATCAGTATTAACGATGCGCTGATTATTAAAATCCAAGGTATACATGGGAGGTACCTGAATTGTGCCATCAACCATACCACAAAGACCCTGTGACACTAGGAAAGACTCGAACTGAGTACACCATGTAAGATAATCTTCCACCGCTTTAAGCTTAATAGTCACAATTTGACAGACATTGGCAATTCCATGTGAGACAGATTGTGCCAGTGCTGACATAGGAGAACCAAAGAGGGGATTGTCATGAGCAGGCCGAGTGACACCCGGCGAACCAGCGAAGGATGGCCCGTAGTATTGATTGCTGACTGACTGCTGCGGAGTTGGTGTGACCGGAGGGAGAACTGGACCGGGTTGCTGCCATGGAACCTGGGGTTGCTGTCGTGGAGTTGCTGGATGTAGACCCGGACCAACCTGCTGCCACATGAATTGTGGCGGTATGGTATTAAACAGAGAAAATTGAGGCTCGGTGGAGTATGAAGGAAAATCCGACACCATGGAAAACGATGAAGGCAGCGGTATGGAGGTGAACCGTGCATCACTTGCTGAACTCGGTTGAGAAGAATCCAGAGCAGCAGTAGTGACAACTGACGAAGAGAAGGTGTCGGTTGCACTGATTGTTGGCGTAGTTTCAGCGGAAGAGAGAGGGGAGGTTTCGCTGGTTAGGATCGGCGCCATGGAGGTCTGCGCCTGCGACATGGCTGCGGCGAAAGTTTGAGAGGAAGGAAAAAAATGGGTTTTCCTTAGGCTCTGATACCATGTGAAAATAATGGGAAAGGTACTCCAATAGGAGTCCTGGCATGTATATAAATAAGAGAGAGTCCAAGATACAAAAGGAAAGAAAATATTCCTAAATATATTTTAGGAAACAAATATTCCTAAAATATATTCTATTAAATATGTTAGCTTCTTATTTAAGATGGACTTATATCATATCAAGGCAATCCAGTTCACCCTTGTAAAATGTTTTTTTTTGCTACAGTACTCATACTTTATGAGTTGAGGAGATTATTACATATATGTAAACTTGATAACATACCTAATCTATAAATGTCCCTCAATTTGTAAGGAAACTGCACCATAAACATAGTGTGTAACACGAGTAGGAGCACAGCCCGATAAAAAAATGCAAAGTGGATATATAGCTTTCTTAAAAGTGAGGTGGAAGGGAATTTCAATTCCCAACTATTTGCTTTTGAATAATAATGCTCTCCATAATGGTAAAGTTTTCAAAGCTTTCTAAAATAATAAAGTAGCCAAACAGTAATTACATAATTTCTCATGAAAGTGAATAATTATTAACAGCCATATCATCTTAACTCAATAGACTGCATCAGGCCTTATCCGATATTGACCTAGATATATATAAAATCTCCCCAATTTACAGGTAACTCAATACTTGTTTTTTTATGGGTTTTTTACAAGAATATTATTAAAATAAAACTTATTTACATAAATATGACTATTCATTACTACAATGTAGTGTTGTGGTAACTTAAGTTCAAAACTTGAACATGAATTACTATGATTTCATTACTACTCTAGTAAGTAGTCATATTTTTGTAAACATTTTTTATTTTGATAATATTTATGTAATTATTTCTTTTTTTACCACTTTACATAAACTCTTACATTTTAGATCTTCAGATTTCAATAGAAATAATAATTTCATCAAAGGATCTAATAAGCCGATCAAAGGATCTACACTAATATCTTTCAAAAGAAAATCTAACATCATAGTCAGGTATTAGATTTGACTGACAATAAGTTAATCAATCAAAAGTCACATATTATAACTTACTCAACTGTTGGGGTTCAAGGGGGTTCAAGCCCTTGAGTTGCTGATAACTTATAACAAAAGAATAGTTTGTGGTGCCGAGCTTTCTATACGCTTTATGCTCACCAATACTTCTATTACTCAAAGAGCATATTAGTTCCCAACAAGAGCTCATTGGGATACTCTGTACAAATACTCGTAAATAATGGCTTAAGAGAGTTTGATGGTACTATACCGTATTCTTTATTCTATTGAAATGTTCATAATTTAAATCATTTCGTATTGAAACGCACTTCACAAATCCCTATATCATAGCGTGCAACAGGTTTTAAGACTCATGATTTAATAGAAATTAGTTTAATTTAATTCTTCCACTCATTCATCTAATCTAACTTCTAAGAACCAGATACTGTTAAAACTTTTGAATCATGTATATAGACTTAAATGGTAGGCCATTCTAAAGAAATTTAAGTGGTGAGACTCAATATATTTTGGTAATTGGTAACCAAATGGTAAAAGAATATGAGGACTACCTTTATACAAAAAGTGTACAACACTGTTTGAATCTCATTGCCAAAGGCTGAAAATATTCTGGGGAAAAAAAGTTCTTTAAGGCATTTCAAAAACAAACTTTCTTCTGAAACACACTTTTGACGAAATAGCTAAATAATAAACTTATATATCACTTAAAAGAATTAACCTATTCGACTTCAGGTAAAATCACTATCATGTGCTTAATCATTAATCACTAAATGCATTAAGTGATTAATCAACACACATTAAAACTTATTTTAAAATAAGCGTTAACAACTTAAAGGCAACATACTTTTAAATAATTTGACTATTGCTCATATATTAAAGTGGTGTTTTTCTACTGGTATTTAATGTTGGAATCATGAAATTGATGAGAGGCCCTCCCAGCAACTCAAGATTTCAAACATGAAATAACAACACTCAACACTCTAGAAAAATCGTGCAGCTTATGATACTGTTGATAAAACATTTAACTCCACTAATTAAGAACCTTTGAAATCCAAGTTGAAGTTTCAACATTTTTATACAAAAATTAAGCCATACCTTATAACTCCTTTAATTTTATTTTTCCTTACAAAATATAATAAGATAGCCTAAATAACATGGGACCTTTTTTAAAAAAAATAACTTTCAAATAGCAAATACATATAAATACATAACAAACTGATGTGTGTGCTTATGGAAATTCATCATATCATGTAACCCAATTGCATGTGATGCTTTTTAAAAAAACCAAACAAACTCATTATTATTCTTTTTAATTTAAGAAAAAGAATATAACTAATAAGACTTAAACCATGAATAAACTACAAGTTGTATAAAAAGACAGCTGGAATAACACTTTTCGCTACGGGAAATTTAGAAAATTGAGCCCAATAACTTTTACCTCAAGGGCCTTAGACCACATCTCAATTTCATTTTCATCTTGGCTAATACAGTAACACCCATTAACCATTGACACGTTTGCTAGATCCGGGTCTCCTGCCCCGCCTACCCGTAGACTTTACAACATTTCAAGAAACATCTTCGTATTGTAATGAATACACATTATCCATATATATATATATATATATATATATATATATATATATATATATATATATATGGATGAGTTCAAATGAGAAGACATCTTAATGTGTAAAATGAGAATTAATCTCAGCCGTCCAAAGTGTCGATCTGATGCACAATAGCCCCTATCTGATGCACTTTCGAATAGACCTTATTTGATGCACTTTCGAAAAGCAAATACATATAAATACATAACAAACTGATGTGTGTGCTTATGGAAATTCATCATATCATGTAACCCAATTGCATGTGATGCTTTTTAAAAAAAACAAACAAATTCATTATTATTCTTTTTAAACCCTAAACCCTAAACCCTAAACCCTAAACCCTAAAGCCTAAACCCTAAACCCTAAACCCTAAACCCTAAACCCTAAACCCTTTTGAAAAATGCATCAAATAAGGTCTATTCGAAAGTGCATCAGATAGGGGCTATTGTGCATCAGATCGACACTTTGGACGGCTGAGATTAATTCTCATTTTACACATTAAGACTTTTTTTATTTGATCCAAATTCTATATATATATATATATCCAATATTTGTAGTTTTACTTAGATAAAATAGTGGTTATTCTTATACGCCCACTACAACAAAATAAGGTTTTTGTAACGTTTTGTGTGTAACACTTTTTTTTTGTTACATATTAAATTTAGAGTTAAAAATGTGCAACACATATTTATAAGTGTTACATAAATGTATGAATATTAAAATATGCAACACTTAATGTAAAGTATTGCATATTGTTAGATATTATGTAACACGTATATTTAAAGTGTTGCATTTAATAATAATGATTGATGTTTTTGTAACACTATTGAGGAGTGTTACACCTAATTGGAATATATGCAACACAATTTTATACGAGTATTGTTTTAAAATTTTAATTTATTCAATTGTAAATTAAAAGTAGTATTCACTTCCCGCTTCTAATTAACTCCCGCTTATAATTCCCGCTAGCATATTACATATAGAGTAGTATTCCTTTACCATATTCATGATTATTCTCCTAACCCTACCCTGTTATCTTCAAGCTCTCTCAAACATGCGCTCCTCTTCAAACTGCCGACTTTGTTCCATATAGATCCCCTTCAGGTACCAATCAGTCCTGCCTTGCTTAATTACCTTAATTTATTGCTTTAGGATCCCTAATTTCCCAGCTCCCTTTAATTAGCTCTCCAACTTGTGCGCTGCTCCAGGCGTGCTGCTCCAGGCCTCTGCTCGATCCGTTCTACTTTGTCGTTCTTGAATCGGAGAAGGTAAGGTCTTTAACCTCCATCAATCATCAGTAATTTCTTAATACTTTCTTCTTTAATTTCCCTTTAATTTCCCAGGTACCGATTAGCCTTCCCTTTAATTTCCCAAACTTGTGCGCTGCTCCAGGCGTGCTGCTCCAGGCGTGCTGCTCCAGGCCTCTGCTCGATCCGTTCTACTTTGTCGTTCTTGAATTGGAGAAGGTAAGGTCTTAACCTCCATCAATCATCAGTAATTTCTTAATACTTTCTTCTTTTTGTTTAGGTTTCTTAAAGGTTTCTTCTTCTGTGTTTACGGTAATGTGGGTAATGGCATAACAAATGTGATTAGGTTTTTTGTTTACGACTAGATGTGATATAAGTTTCATGTATGTTTAACAATTTTATCGGCTCTCATGAACTATCTCAATTACCCCTTTTTCATCTGCTGGAATGAATTTACAGTTTGTGTTAACCTAAGAAAATATTTTTTATGTTGTGAGCCAGTGAGGGTCATATGGAACTCAGCAAGAATATAAAAAATTACATTTACATGATATGTCATTGTAATAAGCTAATTATGTCTTTGGTGTTGATGAACTAGTACGGGATGATCTTGTCTTTCAAGATCAATAAATCTTGATTCTCTTGATAATAAGTAGATTTTTCTTTTGGGTAGTGAACACATAACAAAAGAGACAATAATTGTGAAATAGGCAACAACAATTTCAAGTATTAAATTAATTAAAAGCTGAAGTCCATATCTTCCTTGCAATTTTGGAAACCTCTTTCTTTTTAATAATGAATAAAAGCTTACTAGAGATCTGTTTGGATATGGATACTAGTCAACTACTACAACCGGGTTTGTGATTGCCATAACAAAATTATTTGAGCTGCAAAATCTGCAATATTGGTACTGGAATGCATCTTGTGAATAAAAAAATGCTGAATTTTCCTTTAAAAAAAGAGTTAAAGGACTTAAAGCTATCACTATGTACTGGAATGCATCTTGTGATTTATAAATTTTAAACATTCCTTTTATTCACAGATGTAAACACATCACAGGGTGTAGGGGTATCATTTATGCCTTCATTCATATGAAAGTTACACCTGTAGGATTTACTAGCCCCGAACTGAAAAAAATACCCATCCATATGCACTGAAATCTAAACCCATGGGCACTACTGCTGAAACTGTAGAATTATTGCCGCCGGGCAGTAGATGACTTTTATTTTAGTTTATTACTTGGTGGGCTAATGGTGGAGGTTATATATCTTTTGATCCTGCAGTTTCTTTATGCGACAGTTTGGACTAAAAATGCTTTTGACTTGTAACGTTTTTTCTGTTTTGGACTGGTCTTCGAGCCCTCACTGGTTCAGGGCCTGTTCCTCTTGATGTATGCTCTTTAATCTTTCTAGACTAGACTAGATTGGTTCTTAGATTTCTCTTGGACACATTGTAAAATGTTACTTTTTGGGCGTTTTTTAATATAGTACCTTTCATCCAAAAAAAAATCTAAACCCCTTAGAGAAGGTCCTCAATATCATTCTTGATTCCTAAAATACTTTTGGATTGTAGTTTCGTTCTTTGTATTCTATCTACCCGAGTGCTTGTTATTTTAGAGTTTGCAATCCCTGCTTCCCTTTGTCACTATTTTACTGGCTGCTATGCTGCGATTGACTTTCTCTTCAAGTGACTATATGTTGACTCTCCGTGTGACTTTCCTTGTTTTTATAACTGGGAACCTTATCTTGTTGCTTAGCAGGTAAAATTAAAATTTTAATTTATTCTCATGCTTAATCAATTGACTTATTCAGTTGATTTCATAATTTTTATGAATCATTCTGTAATGGTACTTGTTTAGTCGCGTAGTTTGTACAGATTGTGTAATTCATTTCTAGATTAAGAGTCGATGTGCCTCATGACCAAAATGGATTAGAGTTTAAAGCATGCCATTAGGGAAAGTTCTGTCTTGATGCCTTGAATTGTCTAGTTGTACACTAAAACTAGTCTGCTTTAACTTGAGACTGAAATCATGTGCAACTAACCCATCCTTAGTTTGCAAGAGCAGAATCCCAATATACTCGTAATAAAAGATATGAAACTTGGAGCCCGTTTGGTAACACTAGAATCAGCTGAATCGGTTGTTTCTAGTGATATTTATGAAGTTCTGGCTGAAATGGCTGTATTGGCTGATTATTGAAAAATTTATATATAAAATATACTCCGTATTTTATTTATAAAATAAAGAAAAAATTATATTAAAAGATAGCTAAAACGATCCTCCATAGTAAATTCAGCCAATACAGTTAGAAAAGTAACTACAACCTTATATTTTCTAGTTGAGTGATACCAGTTGAGATTTGTTTTTAGTCTATTATGGTATTGTTCTTTCTGCCGTGCAGCTTATTTTAATAGGTAGAATATTTTATATTTTTCTTTATTTGGTTTAGCTTATGCTGTCTTTTTTTCTCCATTTTAGTGAATTCTAAAGTAATGGAGATAGATAGAACGTGGATGTATACACATAGACTTTCTCTCAAATTCAAGGATGGTTTATCTAATTTCCTTGATCACGCTTTCGCTAAAGTAGCTTGTGGGGATCAAGTTCTCTGCCCATGCAAACAGTGCAAAAATCGTTATTGGTTTCGCAGGGATGAAGTGTGGAATCATGTAATAGTAAAGGGTTTTGTGGAAAATTATTTCAAGTGGAACTTTCATGGAGAGGGACCTATGTCAAATGATCCTAGAGCTGAAGATGAAAATGATGATGACGTGTTTGACAACATCGATGATCTTTTAAGCGATAGGTTTAGAGGATGCCATGAAAGTGAGAGACAAGATGGTATGAACGATGATGCGAGAAAATTCTATTCTTTGCTCGAGGAAGGAAAGCAAGAATTGTATCCAGGATGTAAAAGCTTTACTACTCTATCTTTCACGATCCGCCTTTTACTTTTCAAGACAATCAATGGAGTGAGCAATGCTGCGTTTTCTGAATTACTAGCGCTTTTCAAAGAAGTAATCCCTCATGGTAAATTTCCTAAATCATGCAATGAAGCCAAAAATATGGTAAAAGACATAGGGCTTCAATACGAAAAGATACACGCATGTCCCAATGACTGCATGCTCTACTGGAAAGGAGATGCTAATCTAGAACTGTGCCCTAAATGTCATACCTCTAGGTGGAAATTGAATGAAGAAAAAAAGAATACTCATAAGGGGAATGTACCAGCTAAGGTTTTGTGGTACTTTCCATTAAAACCAAGGTTGAGGATGTTATATATGTGCTCAGAAACCGCTGAACAAATGACATGGCATGACTCAAAACGCCCAAGGGATGGTAAGATTAGACATCCGGCAGATGGTGACGCTTGGAAGAAATTTGACTCATTGCACCCTAATTTTGGAAAGGAAGCTAGAAATGTGAGGCTGGGGCTTGCGAGTGATGGATTTAATCCTTTTCATACAATGAGCATTGCTCATAGTACTTGGCCAGTGGTTTTGATAAATTACAATATTCACCCTTCGTTGTCAATGAAGTCAGAAAATTTAATGTTGTCCTTATTGATACCTGGACCACACTCTCCTGGAAATGATATTGATGTGTATCTTCAGCCATTGATAGCAGATTTGAAGGATTTATGGACTGATGGTTTTGAGACATACGATAAGTATAGGGGTGAGTCATTTAAATTACATGCTGCAGTGCTATGGACAATTAGTGATTTTCCCGGTTACTCTATGCTTTCTGGATACAAAACGAAAGGAAAATTTGCATGTCCCGGGTGCAATTATGATACTCCTTCATTGTATCTCAAACATAGTAAGAAGACTGCTTACCTGGGCCATCGTCGATATTTAGATGTTGATGACCCAAAGCGGAATACAAGAACATCAGTTGAGAAGAGGCTTCCACCAAAGTCGTTAACTGGATTAGATGTTTTTGAGGAGCTATCTTCATTTAATAATGTGCTTGGCAAGGCACAGAAGAAGAAAATCGATAGTAAATTCACTTGGAAAAAAAGGTCAATATTCTTTGAACTGCCATATTGGAAATTCAATGAATGTCGACACAATCTAGATGTGATGCATATAGAGAAGAACATTTGTGACAGTTTGGTTGGAACATTGTTAGACATTCCAGGGAAAACTAAAGATCACACAAAAGCTCGACTTGACCTCGTGGAACTTGGTATTAAAAAAAATTTACAACCAGTTTTGTCAGATGATGGGAAGCACATTCTTCTTAAAAAAGCACGGTTTTCACTCTCTAATGAAGAAAAAGAATTGTTTTGTCTTGCACTAAAAGGAGTGAAATTACCTAATGGTTGTGGATCAGATATTTCACGTTGTGTGCATGTCTCAGAGAAGAAAGTCTCGGGCTATAAGAGTCATGATGCTCACATTATGTTGCATTTCTTGCTTCAAATAGCAATAAGAAGATCTTTGCCTAAACATGTTGCCATTCCTTTAATCAGGTTTGGTGCATTCTTTAAAAAGGTATGCAGTAAAGTATTTTTACCAGAAGAACTTGATCAATTAGAGTTAGAGATAAAGGAAGTTTTGTGTGACCTAGAAGAAATTTTTTTGCCATGCTTTTTTGATATAATGATTCATTTGCCAATTCATTTGGTGAGAGAAATTAGACTCGGGGGATGTATTTTATGGAGCGATATCTGTGCAAGTTGAAAACATATGTTCGTAATAGAAGTCGTCCAGAGGGTTCTATAGCAGAAGGGTACCTTATAGAAGAATGTTTAACATTTTGTTCTCGCTACTTACAAGATGGTGTGAATAGAAAGCTGCATACTGCCCCTAATGATATTGATGTCAATACTGATTGGGCAATATTTAATGTGGTTGGTCATCCACTTGGGGGAGAAAAAAGAAAAAAAAAAGGAAAGCTATTCACCTTGGATGATATGACGTCCAGACTTGCCCATCGTTATATTTTGTTCAACTCGGACAATAAAGAATTAGAATATTTGATCCAGTAAGAGAACTAATATAAATTTCTTCTGGATATGTATATATATATATATATATATATATATATATATATATATATATATATATATATATATATATATAGGTAAGAGATCAAATGCAAACCATGCTTAAAATGCAAACTCGTGAAAACTCCGACAACCGGTGGTATTTTTGGCTCAAAGTTTTTGTGTATGTTTCTCATCAAGTCTAGTTCATATATACCAAATTTGAGCAAAAAATTCAATCGGGAAGGTCATCAAATGATTTTTGAAAGAAAACTGCATTTTATATGTATTTTCCGGACCAGTTTTCTTTCAAAAATCATTTGATGACCTTCCCGATTGAATTTTTTGCTCAAATTTGGTATAGATGAACTAGACTTGATGATGAACATACACAAAAACTTTGAGCCAAAAATACCACCGGTTGTTGGAGTTTTCACGAGTTAGCATGGGAGAACTAGTTAGTATGAGATCTCACCCCTATATATATATATATATATATATATATATATATATATATATTTAATCTATTTACATTTACTACATCTTGTTCATAGGGAACACCAGGAGCAAGCTCTTAGAAAAAAAAAGCGGAGTAGATGGGCACAAGAGCATAAGCATAGTCATGAATTCCCAAATTGGTTAAAGGATAATATTTCTCATCACCACGTGTCAGATAATATATTCTGGTTAGCAAAAGGTCCATGTCCAAGTGCGAAGAGGTGTCCTGGATATTTTGTTAATGGGTATGATTTTTATACGAAACATCGTGATGAAAGATGCAGAACGCAGAACAGTGGAGTGACTGTTACAGCTATGACAAATAGCTTTGCAAGTTCTAAAGACAGCAATCCGACCAGTGGTGAAGTTGTTTACTATGGTGCTATATTAGATATAATTGAATTGAATTATTGGTCAAGGTTCAAGGTCGTGTTGTTCAAGTGTGAATGGTACCAAATAGAGAAAGATGATTATGGGCTTACATGCATCAACTCCTCAAAGTTTTGCTCTTCTGACGATCCTTTTGTCTTGCCATCACAAGTGCATCAAGTGTTTTATGTGGTAGACCCTATTAAGAATGAGCCATCCTATGTTATGGAGAGAATTCCCAGAGGTTTCTTTGATTTTGAGAGACAAATAAGTGAAGACACTGGAGTTAACTACTGAGAGGAGCCTACAGATCATCAAGAAATATTTCCTAATGTTTCCATTGATGGTACCGATGAGGCGAGAGAAGATTTAGCTCCAATCATTCTTGATGCTCAAATAGAGACTGTAAATGTTGGGCAGTCAGCCAATGAAACCGTAAATGAATATGATGACGATGATGACGATGAAGACGACACACTATGGGATTGGATGCATGCTAGTGATGAAGAGGAATAACTTTATTTTATTTTTGATTTATTCTATTGTCTCGTGACATGTTTTCCATAGTTTGTTATAGTATTTGCTTATTCTCATAGTACTGGCAGGAAGTTTTTTTAATATTTAAGGGGTGCAGGTTTATCTATTATCATTTTATTTGTGATTGACCTAAATTACACTTCAAAATGCATGTTGAGAACAGTGAGGATGGCTGCTAAGAATTATCTATGTTAGGGACCTTAGAGGATTAAACTTTGTTAGTGAGATTTGAATAAATTACTTTCACCCCAACTAGTAATGAGAAAAACCAATTATTTTCTTGTTTTGAATCAAGTTTTGAAGGCCAAAATTAAGAGATCATTTTCTAAGGTTTCTGAACATATAGACAAACAATTTTTCACTAACCATAATGTATAATTTGATATGAATTTAGCTATTTTACAGCCAGGAATGGACAACAGGAGAAAGGAAAAGGTTACTAGAAATATCTTATCAAAGCGAACATCAGTTGCATGTGGAGAAATCCTGTCAGACTATGAGAAGCAGCGAGTAGAACAAATACGCCAAAATAAGGAGAAGATGCTTGGATTAAATATTGTAGGTATTTCTGCATCATTATCAAGTATGGTGGATAGTCAGAGTGGGAGAAAGAAAAATGTAAAACCAAGAAGCGATCCTAACTATGTTCCCACTATCGAAGAAAACAACCCTTTAGAGACAAGTGAAAGGGCAAATACTCCAAAAAAGGTAATATTTAAATATCTTAATTTTGTTTTTTTATACAAAATACTTAATGAGATTTTTTCATTTTGTAGAAAAAGTAGCAGTATATAGCACCATTGTCACTTAATAGAGTTCTTAGGAATAAGCAATCTGAAGTCATGTCAAGAAATGATTCTAAGAATCAACATCTACCTGTGGAAAAAGTTAGATCACAAAACGACAAAGGTAAGAGTCGAGCTACAGATGTGAATATGAAAATGGCTGAATTTTAAAGACAGAAATCTAAAGAGCACAACCTGGAACCATCACGTATCTCTGATATTCAAGTTGATGTTAACATTGATGACATCCAGGATGAAGGTACATGCTTAAGATATTTCTTTCCCCGATTGATATTTTACTCTTATTTAGATCAATATTTTTTTAACTAAGGAACGCTAATATGATTTTGATTGCCACGGATGAATAAGTCCAAATCAATTTGAAGATATGAACGCTAATGTGTGACCACTATGTTGGGTAGACTTTTTGAATAGCTCGTTGATATTATTTTTGTTTTTTGGAGCCAGGGCATGTTTTGTGCTTTCCAATTCTGGTTTGAATGTGGTATTCTAGCGGATGACAATATATGTTGAAAGATATTGTACTCTTACATATGTGTGTGAATATGTATTTGCTATATGATATAATATAATATAGGGCAAAGGCATACAAATATGAGTGATTGGACAAATGATGAGGTTTTAGATAGCACCGAGTTTGATGGAATAGAAGGTATTATTTCTCAAGTGTTAGTGTGATTATTAATTATCAATGGTATGATTGTGCGTATCTATCTTAACTGATTTCTTTAGGTGGAAACAAGTTTGCACCAGAGAATGATGATATTTTGATGGATCAATATGTTGAAGATGTAGACAAGGATGATGATTTTATGCTCGAGTTAAACAGAATTGAGGAAACTGGTAATGTAATGCCTCAAACATCAAGTAAGTGTTTGAATTTTGATACTCTAACCACTGCAGCTTATGTAATGACATGTTTTTTTTGTTTACTTCCTCACAAATATACTTTTTGTTGTTTTATAGATGTTCTGCAAAAGGAAAGAAAAACCAGAGGACCTACAATGATGCATGCAGTGCACACGCGAGAACACTGTGTAACCATCATACTAAATAAATTTGGTCAACCGATTGGACCGGATAAAAAGACACTAGATGAGCTATCGTCGTTTTTGGGAACAATTGCCCACCAATATGAATTCGCTCCACTAATTAATCGTACTTGGTTACGAGTGCCAAATAAGGAAAGGATGTGGGAATATGTGTTGGTATGCTTTTAAGTGATAGTAAATTATTATAGTATATGAAGTTGCATATTTCTTACTTGGTTCAAAACTTTTGTAGTCAAAATATGATATTCCCATAAAAGGACAAAAGTGGGTGCTAGCTACCATTGGATCTGCATGGAGAGTGCACAAGTGTCGACTCAAGCAAAAAATTTGTAAAACTTTTAAGGATAACAAAGTTAGATTGAGTAACCGCCCTGACATGATTCCTGAAGCTCATTTTCGTCAACTGTTGAAGCTATGGAATTGTAAAGATTACCAGGTATATCAAAAGACTTGAGTGCATTATTTCTAAAAACTTGACACACATTAATATATTATTCGCATACTAAGTTTGAATACATGGAAATTTATTCTTTAATTTGTAGCAACAATGTTCTCGTAACAAGCGTAATCGTAGTCTCCAAAAGGATCACCACACAGCTGGTCGAGAGTCTTTTGCAAGAATTCGTGATAGATTGGTATATAGCTTACATGTATTTTTAATAATTTATTTTGTTTTGATTCGAGAAGGCATATGAAAAGTTCTGTTATTTGTCTCAGGAAGCTGACCTTCAAGATAGTAGTAGCGTACCTTTAACAACTATGTATGAAGTCACGCGCAAAAGAACTGAAGGGCGAGAGTACAAAGATGCTAATGAAGATACTGTCACAAAAATTGTAAGTTTTACAATTTTGAAGAGCCCGTTTGGTAGCACGAAAAGCGGCTGTTTTGGCTGATTCTGCTGAAATTTATGAAATTCTGGCTGAAGTGACTGTTTTGGCTGATTCTGCTGATTCAAGAAAAAAATATTTTAAAAATATATTTTATTAATAAATTATAGAAAAAATTACATGTAAAAGTAGCTAAAATAGTTCTCTACAGTAACTTCAGCCAATACAGCCAGAAAAGTAACTCCAACCTTACTTTTTCTGCTTATTACACTTTTCAGCACACAAAAGTAAAAGTTAAGTGTTTTGTGAAAAAGCTGGCTGATAAGCCTGATAAGCCGAAAAAAGGGGTCTCCAAACGGGCTCGAAATAGTGCAGGTTTTACAATTTTGAAACAGAACTAATCTGTATGTTTTCTGGTAGTTTACAATGTTAGGCTGCATTAATTGTTTTTGTTTTGAACAAATAATTAAAAGTAGTACTAAAGTGAAAAGATCGTAAACTGAACTTGGACATGGACATTATCTGACAGGAAAGATCAGGATCAGGATCTTATTGCAATACCTCTTTGAAGTTATTTTCACTATCACTAATCTCTTTTTCCAAGTATTCCTTGGAGGCAAAGATGAAATTTCAGTTTCACTATCCTTAACTGTAAACCTACTTCTTAGTCTGCACTATTTGTTTCTAGCTAGATGTTTTTTTTAATTCTTGCATATAATCTTCTGGGATTGACATGCTCTATTGAATTATATGGATGCACAAGAGAAACATATTAAGTAATGGCTTGCATTATTTTTTCAAAACTTTCAATTGTGAAATTACTATTTTTGTAGGTTCAAATGAAGAACTATGAGGCACAAAATAAAGACGATAATGATGCCCGAGTTGATGGATATTCATATGTCATGTCAAAGGAGACTGATGGGCTTCCCATAATGTGCGGTAGAGGTGTCACAAAGAAAGACCTCGCTAAGTTGAATGAAGGTGGACAATCATATGTCGTGACTCCAGATGATATGGAAACAATAATTGTAACACCCCCATTTTTCCCACCAAAATAAAATAACATTTTGAAATGAAAACATCTTTATTATAAAACATATTTAGAGTACAGCGGAAGTCTTTAATGGAAAAACAGGTGTGTCACCGCCACACTCAACCTATACATGATTGAGTGCACAGGCTATCCACCATAAATTCAAGTAGCCATCGGATAAAACTTAAAACAAGTTTATGGATTACAATTTTAAACAACAATAATTAATCAAACGTGTGCAACTAGCGGAACACTCGGGCAGCAAGTACATCAATCTTCATAATCATAATCATCTGTACAATAGAGCAAAGAGAAAAAGAGAAAAGAGACAAAAATTAGCTTTAGAGCTAAGTAAGATTCCACCCGAACCCGTAAAATAATATAATTTGGAAAATAGGTTTTTTGTATATGTATATATATCGAAAAGTAGTCTCTCATATTTCCAAAATGGTTTAATGTCATAAAATAATTTCCACAATAGATAATATCATCCTTCAATTCCTCCAAAAGTAATACTTTAGACTCTTTTAAGAGTGGGCGAAACTCAAGATTCCTCGAGCCCAATGAGTCGTTGTTATCTACGACTCATCCCGGAATTCCGGCTCCCACCGACCACCAATTGGAAGCTGAATTTCTACCTTAAGTGTGCACACCCTCTAAAAGGGATTCCAAGCCCTCCGAGTAGTAAGAAACCCAAGTAGGCGGGATGTTTTCTACCACCTACTCACAAGGGACATTGTCCAAGGGTAAATTAGGTAACTACTACTACGACCACCAAAGGATCTTTGATCCTCAAATAAAAGTCCGGGATGTCTACCGGAGTATGTCATTGCCGGACTGGTTACCGACCCAAATAAATTTCACCTAAAGTAGTAGTAGCCCTAACCACCCACGCCTCGTGTTTCTCTCGAGACGTAAGAATATATATTATGAAAACTTTAAGTTTTCCCCAAATCATTCTTGTCATATTTTCTCAAAAATATTCTTTGTAATAAATATAAATCCACCAATATTCTTTAATAAAAAGAATATACATTTAATCATCCATAAAAGGTAATAATCCACCAATATTCATATAGTCAAAATATTCGATCCATGTCAAACATATAATTTCCAATTCATAAATAATTCACATAGTGCAAATATTGCATACATATAAGTACGAGGCAAAACATTTTGGTTGACATAGAACTTACCTTAAATTGCGATAATCTCCTTAATAAAATCTCTAGCTTGATCTTCACTTGAATTCACCTTCTAATATTGATCAAAATTCTAAATCAATAACTATTCTATTATTTCGTTATTTCTTTTATATCCAACCTTTAATTACTTTAACTTCATAATTCCTTCTTTAAATATAAATATTAAATTAATAAATCTTACTAACTGTTTATTTCCAGTTCATTCTTATTATTTTCTTTAATTATAATAACCCAACTCAGTTTTTCTTAATTTGTTTGGTTAAATAGTTTACTAGTCCAATTATATTAACTACATAATAATTTCATTATTTCGAATTTAAATAATCAATTTCAGTTCAAAATTCAGTTTACATAATTTATATAATTTATTTAATAACCCTTTTAATAATAACTTGACTTAGGCAATAATTCGAAATAATAATCATTAATGATAATCTAATCTCAATAACAACTTTAATTAGTTCAATAGTTTATTTATACTAACTAACCCAATTAAATTAATTTATACAATCCTCAAGTTTTATTTATTTGACTCACTAATTTAATTGAACTAACTAAATCAAATAAATAAGTTTAATTATATCAATATAGCTAAATACGTTAATCTAATTCAATTAAGTCCAATAATCAAATTCTAATCTCGTTTTAATTTTCTATTTTTAATATAAAGTCCAGAAATGTTATCAAGTCTATAAATTAACTAATTTATCCATTAAACTAATTGATTTAGTTAAACTAGTTCAATGAAGTCAATTAACTAACTTATTAAGTACACATTACTTAATTAATTTGTTTATATTCATCAACTAATTTTTTATGAGTTCAAATAGTTTAATAATTTATATGGAGTCCAAATCACTAATAATCAAGGATAATAATTATTAATTTAAGCACGCTAATTTAATTAGTCAACTAATTCAATAATTTATTTATTAAGTCCAAATATAGTCATTCATTTATACTAGATAACCCAACTTTATTTTCTTTTCCTTATTTTATTACAAACATCATTTTTAGTCCAGAACATTATTTTAAATCTTAGTGATTTATTTATTTCACCATTAATATCAAAATTTCCTTATTTAATTACTTAACTAGTTTATATGGCTCAATTAAATTAAATAACTTAATCATCACTTTTATAAATTACTAATCATCCATAAATATAGTTTGGGTCTATACTTGACCTAGGTTGTCCAGATATGTATTTTAGAATTATTTCCTTTATTTATTCACTTAATTTCATATATATATTAACCGGTTTAATTACAATTAAATATGCTAATTATAATTTTTGTTAATTATAAATGGTCCCAAATGTCCTAGTTAGTCATATATTTAATCTAGCTTGCTCCCACATTTATTTCATAATTATTTTCGTCATTTAGTTAATTATTTACTAAATGTGTACAACTTGGCCCAATTACAATTAAATCAATTAAAAATAGCTACAAATATTATTTTTCAATTATTCTTGGTCCGAATATGTATTTTTATACCAGGTATTTAATTTATATTTTTCCATATTTTATTTATTTCATTTACTATTTTATTTTTAATTTTTTATTGAAAACGGGCCGAACCGGCCCAAATTCGCGACCCGGCCCAAGAAGACTGGGTTGTCTCCTTCCCAGCTCTTCTCCAGGTCGCGATTCCGGCGACCGGAATCCCGAAAACTCCGGCGAGCGATAACTTTACTTACAGGTAACGGATTTCGACGATTCCAGTTGCAAAATGATCCTCACGTCGAGGAGAAGCTCCGCCACCCCTATCTACGGCAAAATCGTGTCTTTTCTGAAGACCCGTTTCCACGGCTTGCAACTCCGGCGACCTCTAGGATGCTCCGGTGACTACGAATCGGTCTGGAATTTATTGGGAAGTATTCCTAGACCTCTCACGACCCTCCTCTCTTGCTTATAGGCAATTTCTTACGTAAATATATATATATGTGTATATTTCCGGCGAGTAAGTATATATATTTGCTCTACTCGTTTTCTTCAGTTTTGTAGTGATTTAGAATGTCAATGGAGCTGTATTTATAGCTGTAGATCGAGCCTTATGGAGCTGGACGAGTTGTGTGAATTATTGTGTGAATTACTTTGATAAAATACATACATATTCATAATTCAATGTATACACATTATATGGTAGGTGTGAAGTCATGAAGTTGTTTCCTAGCATGTGAATATGTCCTCCAAATCTTTGTTATGATTTTCTTATCAAAATATGTATTAATATGTGTGTGTTTTTGTTGTAGTATATATATATATATATGCATGTACGTACTATATATATATGTATATATTACTTATATGTAGTTATATATATAGTATATTACTTATATATACTTATAGTTTATTCATTTGTATTGTATTTCTTTTATTTCATTAATGTTTATAAAGTTACTTGTAATTATTTTATTTATTTCCATTTACTCTGACAGATATATTTTATCTGGTTTATTTTTATTTTTATTTTATTTTATTTTTCTGATGCCACATAAGTGTTTAATTCTATTCCATGTAGTGTGCGTATATTTTTATACACCAAGTATAATAAAAATATACTTTGATATTACTTTCATTTGATTTATCAGATATAACTTATCTGATTTGTTTATTTATTTTTATTTCAAATTTCCAAGGTATCACATTCTACCCTCCTTAAAGAATGCTTCGTCCTCGAAGCATAAACTAAGACAAGAATTGAGTATGAAGATGAAGTATTATAGGTTTATAAGATATTACAACCTGCCCCCCTAAAAGAAAGGTTACGTCCTCGTAACCGAATATTTACCTTAATTGAAAATTTCAGGATACCGTTTACGCATATCCTCTTCTGTTTCCCATGTTGCATTCTCGGTCAAATGGTTTGACCAAAGTACTTTTACCATCTTAACTGTCTTCTTTCTTGTCTCTCGGGTCTTAGTATCGAGAATCTCTATGGGTTTTTCTTCGTAGGATAATGTCTCATCCATTTCAATCACCTAATAATATAACGGTTAACTTATATTCTTTCCAATTTACGTTTGGCTCATGTTAAGTCTAGGATTTCTTACCTCCGGATTGATGATATGTGACTCATCTCGAACATACTTCTTTAATTGTGATACGTGAAAGACGTTATGTACCTAGCATATATCGGTATGTTAAGAATGTATTTTAATCGTAGAGAAGTATTTGATTTCAAATCGGTTGTTACCTTATCCAACTCCGTGGGTAGAGCTAATCGATATGCCACTTTTCCCACCTTCTCTAGGATGTCATAGGGTCCGATGAATCTCGGACTTAGTTTCCCTTTCTTCCCGAACCTCATTACGCCTCTTGTAGGAGAGACTTTGAGTAGAACTTTCTCCCCTAGTTCGAATTCAGCTGGTTTTCTCCCAAGATCGGCATATGATTTCTGTCGGTCTTGGGCAGCCTTCATCCTTTCTTGGATGACCTTGATTTTCTCAATAGTATCTTGCAAGTATTGTGGTCCTAGAACCACCTGATCGACCATGTCACCCCAACATAAGGGACTCCTACACTTTTGACCATATAGAGCTTCGTATGGGGCCATTCCGATGCTAGCATGGTAACTGTTATTGTACGAAAACTCTACCAAGTCTAGGTGTTCATCCCATGATCCTTGCAAATCAAGAACACATGCCCTCAACATGTCTTCTAATGTTTGGATTGTTCTTTCGGTCTGTCCGTCCGTGGTTGGATGGAAAGCAGTACTTAACTTCAATTTTGTTCCCATAGCCGTTTGTAATTCTTTCCAAAATTGGGATAAGAATCGTGAATCTCGGTCCGATACGATGTCCTGAGGTACTCCGTGGTGTTTGACCACGTGTTTGACATAGGCTTTAGCCAGTTTCTCCATGCTCCAGGTTTCATTCATAGGAATGAACCTTGCAGTTTTGGTCAATCTATCCACTACCACCCAAATTTTATCTTTCCCGGACTTTGTTAAAGGTAAACCCCCGACAAAGTCCATTGAGATTGAATCCCATTTCCATGTTGGTACTTCCAAGGGTTGCACGAGTCCCTTGGGTTTGCATCTCTCCGCTTTGACTTTTTGGCAGTTCAAACATCGGGATACAAATTCGGCTACTTCTTTCTTCATTCCCGGCCACCAAAAGTTCTTCTTGAGGTCTTTGTATAGTTTGTCTCCCCCGGGATGTACCGAGTAGGGAGTGTTGTGTCCCTCCTCCATGATTTGTTTTTTGATATCTGCACACTTCAGTGGAACACACCATCTTTCCTTGTATCGGATGCTCCCATCTTCATGCATCTTAAATGGTCCGTTGACGCCATCTTTCATTCCTTCCTTGATTCTTTCGAGCTTTACATCTCCCGGTTGTCCGTTCTTGATTTCGTCAAAGATAGATGGAATAACAGTCATAGTACATAACTGTATTTCACCATCTACTTCGCCATATTGCTTTACTTCCAAGCTCAATCTTTGGAAGTCTCGGAATAGTTCTTCTGGTAATATCCATGTTGCTCGGCATGAGTGCTCAGATTTCCGGCTCAAAGCATCCGCCACCACGTTAGCTTTTCCCTCGTGGTATTGGATTTCTAGATCGTAATCATTGATAAGCTCGAGCCATCTTCTTTGCCTCATGTTAAGCTCTTTTTGAGTGAATATGTACTTCAAGCTTTTGTGGTCAGTGTATATCTTACAATGTGCTCCGTATAGGTAATGTCTCCAGATTTTCAAAGCAAACACTACTGCAGCTAACTCCAGGTCATGGGTAGGATAATTGACTTCATGCACCTTTAGTTGTCTTGATGCATAAGCCACCACTTTCCTATTTTGCATTAGCACACACCCCAACCCCTTCTTGGATGCATCACTATAGATATCAAATCCCTCCGTCCCTGACGGTAGTGTCAAGACCGGCGCAGTTGTGAGTCTTTTCTTCAACTCTTGGAATGCTGCTTCACAATCTTCATTCCATTGGAATTTGGTTGTCTTCTTTGTCAGGTTGGTTAGCGGTCTTGCTATCTTGGAGAAATCTTTAACAAATCTCCTATAGTATCCCGCTAGACCCAAGAAACTTCTTACCTCTGTGACCGAGGTAGGTGCACGCCATTCAACCACCGCTTCAATCTTCGATGGATCTACGGATACGCCTTCCTGGGTGATGATGTGACCCAAGAACGCTACCCGATCCTGCCAGAAGTCACACTTTGAGAGTTTGGCATACAACTGGTTCTCTCTCAAAGTTTGTAACGTGAGTCTCAAGTGTTTCTCGTGATCCTCCGGGGTTTTTGAATACACAAGAATATCATCGATGAATACCACCACAAATGTATCAAGATAAGGTCGGAATACACGGTTCATTAAGTCCATGAATACCGCCGGTGCATTTGTTAAACCAAACGGCATCACAGTGAACTCGTAGTGTCCATACCTCGTGCGGAATGCTGTTTTTGGTACATCTTTTTCGGATATTCTCACTTGATGATATCCAGAGCGCAAGTCTATCTTAGAGAACGTGCTAGCCCCCTTCAATTGATCAAACAAGTCGTCAATTCGGGGCAATGGATACTTGTTCTTGATAGTTGCTTGATTCAACTCTCGGTAATCGATGCATAGCCTTAGACTCCCATCTTTCTTTTTGACAAATAAGACCGGAGCGCCCCAAGGTGAGACACTCGGTCTTATGTACCCCTTCTCTAACAACTCCTCTAGTTGTTCCTTCAGCTCCTGCATTTCTTTCGGTGCCATCCGGTAAGGTGCTTTTGAAATTGGCGCGGTTCCGGGCATCAACTCAATTGAGAATTCAACTTCTCTCTCGGGTGGCATCCCTGGAATCTCTTCCGGAAATACATCCGGAAATTCATTGACTACGGCAATTTGGTCAATGTTTGGCTCCCCTGTATTCACCTCTTTCATAAAGCACAGGTATGTTTCATACCCCTTTCGGATATGTCGCCTTAATTGTTGCATACTCATCAGCCTCATACTAGGCTTGGATGCGATTGCTTTGTAAGATATTCGCTTCCCATTTGGACCCTTCAAGATCACCTTCTGTTCATCACAGAGGATACTGGCTTTGTATTTCCCCAACCAATCCATGCCCAGTACTATGTCAATATCTTTTAAGTCAAATTGGATTAAATCTCCAGGTAGGTTGGATTCAGATATGAGTATGGGAATGTTGGAGTATACATTTCCACAAGTTACAAATTTATCTGAGGCGGTTCTTACATTCAAGTCTATTCTAGCCGTTGGTTCAATCTTCAATTTCTTAATGAAACTAGAAGATATGAAACTGTGAGAAGCACCAGAATCAAATAGAACATAAGCAGGCTCAGAATTTACAAGGAATGTACCTGAAACCACATCATTAGCATTGGCTTGGGCCTGATTCATCACCATGATTCGCCCTTGGTTCGGACGGTTACCGTTGTTTCCGCCGTTGCCATTGTTCCCGCCATTGCCATTGCCATGATTATTCCCCCCTCCTCCTCGAGGGTTGCGGTTGTTGTTGTTGGCGGCGGCATTGTTGTTGTTATTTTGTCCTCCATTTGGCCCAGGTTGGTTCATATCTGGTCTTCCTCCATCACGGTATTGCACCTGGTTCACTGGTGCCCCATTGGTCTTTGAGAGACACTCGAAGGTTCGGTGCCCTAGCTTCCCACAATTGAAACATTTTGTTAGGCTTCCATCGCAGTTAACACCGGGATGATCTCTCCCGCACCTCTTGCAGTAGAAGTGTCTATCTCTGGGAGCAACTCTTCGATCATTTTGTTGGTTTTGACCGTGGAAATTTCTTCCACCTTGGTCATCTCTCCTCCTCCTCCCTTCTTGTTGCTGTGTAGGTGGGTGCACTCTGACCCTCTTTTCTCCTCGACCTCCATCTTCGTCCCTCTTCATCTTCTGGTTCCTCTCTCTTTGTAGTTGCTGAACTCGATAGTGAACTGCAGCTCTATCATAAGCTTCAGTCAGAGTTTGGCAACCCAAAACAGCGACGATTTTCTGCGTATCATAGTTTAATCCGTAGATAAATTTCTCAACTTTGGTGCTTTCATCAGGCACTATTGTTTTCGCAAATGGCGCGAGGTCCACGAATTTATTGTGATATTCCTGGACACTCATGCCCATCTGTTTCAAATGTATGAATTCATCACGCATGGTGGCCTGAACGTGTGCAGGATAAAAACGTTTCCTCATGGCAATCTTGAAAGCTTCCCAATTGAAGTCAGGTTGTTGACGTAAAGTTGGGCCTGATGAGACCCACCAGTTATCTGCCTCTTGCTGTAAATAGTAAACAGCAATGTCAACCCTTTGCTCTTCCGGACAGCTCACCGCGTCGAAGAGTTTGTCAAAGAGTCGGAGCCAATTCTCGAGGATACGAGGATCTTCTTGCCCATGAAAGCTTGGAGGGTTGCGAGATGCCACTCGTTTTGCGGCATCATTCCCGTTGTTCTGGTTTTGGTTGTTCTGGAGCACAGTAGCACCCAGTGTGTGCATAAATTGTGCCAGTTGCTGAACGCTTTGTGCCAACTCAGCATTGGTGGGCGTGTTATCAGGGTCTCTTCTTGGTGCCATGATATCTTGATGACACAAAGTATTCGTGTAAGAATTTCTATATTTTACTCCTAAGGATCCTAGTTCAACTAAGGATTCCATAGGCTATGTAACAAGAATATATAAAAATGTACATAACAATCATACAGAGGATTCATACTTCACATAAGATCACTTTCGCACATAATGTTTGTACATACCTTAGCCACTTAGGAATTTTGCCTTATGAGGCATTCCATTTAGCATTTGGGGTTCCCATTTCTCATATGGGCCCACAATTAGCATAATTATCACATACATGATACATGTAAGGAAAATAAATACTCACAAGGTCCTCACCACGTTCCTAAAAGGCCATTTCCTAGCTATATTATCTTTCCTAATCTTAAAAATATTTGAACATCTCCCTTTTGAAGGTACAATTTCAAAGGTTTCCTTCAATGATTTTGAACAACGAAGTTTCAGCACAAGGAGAAATTCCCAGGTAGTTGGACGAGCGCAAAGGCTCAATTAAGAACCAACAGCCTTAGACTCTTATCGTCTTGGTGACAGAATTTCTCCATACAACCTATTACCTCGTGTTCAAATCCTTTAGGAAAACCTAAGGCTCTGATACCAACTTGTAACACCCCCATTTTTCCCACCAAAATAAAATAACATTTTGAAATGAAAACATCTTTATTATAAAACATATTTAGAGTACAGCGGAAGTCTTTAATGGAAAAACAGGTGTGTCACCGCCACACTCAACCTATACATGATTGAGTGCACAGGCTATCCACCATAAATTCAAGTAGCCATCGGATAAAACTTAAAACAAGTTTATGGATTACAATTTTAAACAACAATAATTAATCAAACGTGTGCAACTAGCGGAACACTCGGGCAGCAAGTACATCAATCTTCATAATCATAATCATCTGTACAATAGAGCAAAGAGAAAAAGAGAAAAGAGACAAAAATTAGCTTTAGAGCTAAGTAAGATTCCACCCGAACCCGTAAAATAATATAATTTGGAAAATAGGTTTTTTGTATATGTATATATATCGAAAAGTAGTCTCTCATATTTCCAAAATGGTTTAATGTCATAAAATAATTTCCACAATAGATAATATCATCCTTCAATTCCTCCAAAAGTAATACTTTAGACTCTTTTAAGAGTGGGCGAAACTCAAGATTCCTCGAGCCCAATGAGTCGTTGTTATCTACGACTCATCCCGGAATTCCGGCTCCCACCGACCACCAATTGGAAGCTGAATTTCTACCTTAAGTGTGCACACCCTCTAAAAGGGATTCCAAGCCCTCCGAGTAGTAAGAAACCCAAGTAGGCGGGATGTTTTCTACCACCTACTCACAAGGGACATTGTCCAAGGGTAAATTAGGTAACTACTACTACGACCACCAAAGGATCTTTGATCCTCAAATAAAAGTCCGGGATGTCTACCGGAGTATGTCATTGCCGGACTGGTTACCGACCCAAATAAATTTCACCTAAAGTAGTAGTAGCCCTAACCACCCACGCCTCGTGTTTCTCTCGAGACGTAAGAATATATATTATGAAAACTTTAAGTTTTCCCCAAATCATTCTTGTCATATTTTCTCAAAAATATTCTTTGTAATAAATATAAATCCACCAATATTCTTTAATAAAAAGAATATACATTTAATCATCCATAAAAGGTAATAATCCACCAATATTCATATAGTCAAAATATTCGATCCATGTCAAACATATAATTTCCAATTCATAAATAATTCACATAGTGCAAATATTGCATACATATAAGTACGAGGCAAAACATTTTGGTTGACATAGAACTTACCTTAAATTGCGATAATCTCCTTAATAAAATCTCTAGCTTGATCTTCACTTGAATTCACCTTCTAATATTGATCAAAATTCTAAATCAATAACTATTCTATTATTTCGTTATTTCTTTTATATCCAACCTTTAATTACTTTAACTTCATAATTCCTTCTTTAAATATAAATATTAAATTAATAAATCTTACTAACTGTTTATTTCCAGTTCATTCTTATTATTTTCTTTAATTATAATAACCCAACTCAGTTTTTCTTAATTTGTTTGGTTAAATAGTTTACTAGTCCAATTATATTAACTACATAATAATTTCATTATTTCGAATTTAAATAATCAATTTCAGTTCAAAATTCAGTTTACATAATTTATATAATTTATTTAATAACCCTTTTAATAATAACTTGACTTAGGCAATAATTCGAAATAATAATCATTAATGATAATCTAATCTCAATAACAACTTTAATTAGTTCAATAGTTTATTTATACTAACTAACCCAATTAAATTAATTTATACAATCCTCAAGTTTTATTTATTTGACTCACTAATTTAATTGAACTAACTAAATCAAATAAATAAGTTTAATTATATCAATATAGCTAAATACGTTAATCTAATTCAATTAAGTCCAATAATCAAATTCTAATCTCGTTTTAATTTTCTATTTTTAATATAAAGTCCAGAAATGTTATCAAGTCTATAAATTAACTAATTTATCCATTAAACTAATTGATTTAGTTAAACTAGTTCAATGAAGTCAATTAACTAACTTATTAAGTACACATTACTTAATTAATTTGTTTATATTCATCAACTAATTTTTTATGAGTTCAAATAGTTTAATAATTTATATGGAGTCCAAATCACTAATAATCAAGGATAATAATTATTAATTTAAGCACGCTAATTTAATTAGTCAACTAATTCAATAATTTATTTATTAAGTCCAAATATAGTCATTCATTTATACTAGATAACCCAACTTTATTTTCTTTTCCTTATTTTATTACAAACATCATTTTTAGTCCAGAACATTATTTTAAATCTTAGTGATTTATTTATTTCACCATTAATATCAAAATTTCCTTATTTAATTACTTAACTAGTTTATATGGCTCAATTAAATTAAATAACTTAATCATCACTTTTATAAATTACTAATCATCCATAAATATAGTTTGGGTCTATACTTGACCTAGGTTGTCCAGATATGTATTTTAGAATTATTTCCTTTATTTATTCACTTAATTTCATATATATATTAACCGGTTTAATTACAATTAAATATGCTAATTATAATTTTTGTTAATTATAAATGGTCCCAAATGTCCTAGTTAGTCATATATTTAATCTAGCTTGCTCCCACATTTATTTCATAATTATTTTCGTCATTTAGTTAATTATTTACTAAATGTGTACAACTTGGCCCAATTACAATTAAATCAATTAAAAATAGCTACAAATATTATTTTTCAATTATTCTTGGTCCGAATATGTATTTTTATACCAGGTATTTAATTTATATTTTTCCATATTTTATTTATTTCATTTACTATTTTATTTTTAATTTTTTATTGAAAACGGGCCGAACCGGCCCAAATTCGCGACCCGGCCCAAGAAGACTGGGTTGTCTCCTTCCCAGCTCTTCTCCAGGTCGCGATTCCGGCGACCGGAATCCCGAAAACTCCGGCGAGCGATAACTTTACTTACAGGTAACGGATTTCGACGATTCCAGTTGCAAAATGATCCTCACGTCGAGGAGAAGCTCCGCCACCCCTATCTACGGCAAAATCGTGTCTTTTCTGAAGACCCGTTTCCACGGCTTGCAACTCCGGCGACCTCTAGGATGCTCCGGTGACTACGAATCGGTCTGGAATTTATTGGGAAGTATTCCTAGACCTCTCACGACCCTCCTCTCTTGCTTATAGGCAATTTCTTACGTAAATATATATATATGTGTATATTTCCGGCGAGTAAGTATATATATTTGCTCTACTCGTTTTCTTCAGTTTTGTAGTGATTTAGAATGTCAATGGAGCTGTATTTATAGCTGTAGATCGAGCCTTATGGAGCTGGACGAGTTGTGTGAATTATTGTGTGAATTACTTTGATAAAATACATACATATTCATAATTCAATGTATACACATTATATGGTAGGTGTGAAGTCATGAAGTTGTTTCCTAGCATGTGAATATGTCCTCCAAATCTTTGTTATGATTTTCTTATCAAAATATGTATTAATATGTGTGTGTTTTTGTTGTAGTATATATATATATATATGCATGTACGTACTATATATATATGTATATATTACTTATATGTAGTTATATATATAGTATATTACTTATATATACTTATAGTTTATTCATTTGTATTGTATTTCTTTTATTTCATTAATGTTTATAAAGTTACTTGTAATTATTTTATTTATTTCCATTTACTCTGACAGATATATTTTATCTGGTTTATTTTTATTTTTATTTTATTTTATTTTTCTGATGCCACATAAGTGTTTAATTCTATTCCATGTAGTGTGCGTATATTTTTATACACCAAGTATAATAAAAATATACTTTGATATTACTTTCATTTGATTTATCAGATATAACTTATCTGATTTGTTTATTTATTTTTATTTCAAATTTCCAAGGTATCACAATAATAACCAATATGAGAAAGCAGATTGAAGTGGAAAATGGAAAAAAGAATGCTGAAGTATTAGAGCAAATGCGGAAGGAACGTGAAGGTGAAAAACAAAGGATGAATTTGATATTATCAAAACTGGCTACTTTAATTCCAGATCTTGACCTTGACTTACTTGGACCATAAAGTTAAGAATATGCGAGGTATATATACTTATTTGAACACTATATTTTTAATTAAATGATTCATTCATATTTGTAATATATCATTCATTAATTCTCTCGTTATCTTTTACAGATGTATGTCGGTGGCTGTGGAACAACAAACGATGTTACAATGTGCTCCATAGAGTCATTTAATGATTTTGACATCTCCTGTTTTGTCGAGTAGCCAAGAGCTTTATGCTTGATGTTTTCTGATTTGATACTTTGGAAAGATTTTTATCATTGTTTTGCAAATTTGTAAAACTGACATTGTGATGGATATTTTAGAACACAATTGAATAGATTATAATTTTATTTCAAATAAATGTGTGATGATATTTATAAGTTATACATTGTGTATGATTGTTACTATTGTAAGGAATAAATGTAATTAGATTTTGATGATGCTATAGGATTAGAAAGATAGAGTACCCCCCCCCCCCCCTAATTAGATTTTATGTGTTAGAATTTTCAATTGTAAGTATTAGTGTAGTCGACGATCAGAGTTGCTCTATTTTGGATCAGATCAGAAGTGCATCAGAACTGCTCGACCAGACTTGCTCTATGAGAACTGCTCCATCAGAGTTCTCTTAGCAGAAGTCCATCAGAGTTGCACCATGAGAGTTGCTGATAAACTTGGACATCTGATAACCGATGAGAACTACAAATCAAAGGTACTCATCAGCAGACATATCAGAGTCAGAGTTAGAACTTTATCCAAGATCAGAAAGCCATCAGAACTCAACTCATCAGAAAGCAATCAGAATCCAACACATCAGAAGAGCCTGATCAGAGCCCGACTAACACTTAGAAGATTTCAAGCAACATCCAACAGCTATGAATTCAACGGGTAAAAACATCCAACGGCTAGAAGACTGTGCATGAAAGGAAAGCATTTAATGCACATTAAATGAGCCTGATACGCTGAAGGATTGATTGCAAATGATTGACCAAGGAATCCGGGAAGATATATTATAAAAATAGAAACCTTCCAAAACGGCGGTCAAGTCAACTGTACGCGCATTTAATGCAGTTGTCTCCTCCTCCAACGGGCAGACAACCCCAGTATATAAGCTACTCACCGAAGAACAGGGATACAACTTTGCTACAACTTTTGCTCATCAAACTTTCAAGCTCTCTTGAGATTCAAACTCCACAACACAAAAACAAGAAAAGCTTACGTTGGGAAGATTCAATCACACAATCTCTCATCCCCAACAAGAGCAAAGTTCATCCTGTTCTTCAACTCTTCAAGATCTTCATCAAACATCATTTGTGACGAAGCAAGTTGGAGGAAAAACTCTGTTTTTCAAAGGATCTTCTGAAAAGAAGGGCGTCCGAGTAACTGCAGTAGTGAAGTGGTGATACTTCCGGGAAGCTGAGTGAAAGGACCAGTCATCAGGAAGCAGGATTGCATCCCAGGTGACAACTAGACTTGAAGAAGGCGTGGAGAACTTCTTAAGTGCTAGGGACTAAGCTTTGTAACTGATCTACTTCAAAGCTAGTGGAACAGTGGACTAGAGGAACGAGTTGTTCCTTGAACCACTATAAAATATCCGGTGTCATTTACTTTACTGCAATCTATTTTCCTGCACTTAGGATATTAACTGCTTAACTCTAAGACTTGGAATCTGTGTTCAGCAGATCTTGTTTTCAGAGTTATCAGAAAGGCATTTGCCTTAGTATTTCTGAGGCTACCCGGACAGATCAGAATCCGCTGCCAAGGCCAGTTCTGATATCAGAACCAGCCTATCTCTGTCATCAGAATCAGACCTTCTCTGATAAGTCACTTCTGACTTAGAGAAAATTTGAAAAACCAACCAGTCTATTCACCCCCCCCCCCCCCTCTAGACTGGTTACCATATTAAACGGGACCAACAAGTGGTATCAGAGCCTCCTTATTCTTGTAATCTTTTAGGTTACTCTCTGAACAAAGATCCACTTGTTCTTAGCCTCTATTTATTTGTTATTATGGATAACTCTCTTGCAAAGCATCTTATGTTCACAGATCAGAAATATGATGACTGGAAGATCCGGATGAAAGCTCATCTTTGTGCCCTGCATGATGAAATGTGGGAAGTCTTGGAGAATGGACCTTTTATCCAATTCATGAAGGTCAACCCTGCGCATACCTTAGACAATAATCTGCCTCAGATGATTGAGAAGACCAGGTCTGAGTGGACCAAGGAAGAGAAAAGACAGTATAACCTTGACAACATTGCCAAGGACATTCTCTACAAAGCTATTGATGAAAGATATTTCAATAGAATAAAGAAGTGCAGAACAGCTAAGGAAATCTGGGATAAGCTTGATGAGATAGGTGCTGGTGATGAACAAGAAAGAGATAACAAGTTGACCATAGCTATGAAGAAGTTTGATGACTTCAAACTTCTGCCAGAAGAATGCATTGCTAAGATGCATGAGAGACTGCTGATTCTCATTAGTGAGATTTCTGAGCTTGGGAAGGAGCTCACCATCAAAGAGGTCAATATGAAGATCCTCAGGGGACTGCCTTCAGCTTGGAAGATGAAAGTGATTGCAGTCCAGGAAAGCAAGAACATCAAGACTTATGCCACTGAGAAACTCGTCTCTGATCTCAAGGCTTATGAGTTTGAGATGCATGAAGAGAAGGAAGAAGTTCCTGATGAAAGGACCACCACTGCTCTTACTGCCAGTACCTCAAAGGTAAGTGACTTTGACCCTTCTACTCTTTTATCTGATGAGTATATGGCTGCCTTTGCCAGAAAATTTAAGAAGTTTATGAAGAAAGATGGAAGGAGTCCATCTTCCATCAGAAGACCTCATCAGAAGACCAAACCTTCTGAAAGCAATGAAGAGTACCTCTGCTACAACTGCAGACAGCCTGGGCACTTCAAAGCAAACTGCCCCTATCCAAGAGTGTCCAAGAAACAAGGACATGAAGAAGAAAAGAAGCCTGAAGATCAACACAGAAGAAGAAGAGCATTCGTCTCAGAGCAAGCTGAGAGAGATCCACTCTCTGAATCAGAGTCCAGTTCAGACTCTGACTCTGATGAAGCTTTCTGCTGCTTGGATGCAGAAACTGAAGACCTTTGCCTCATGGCACAATCTGATGATGAGGTATGCTCCACTTCTGACTCTATTTCTTCTTCGGTAGGCACAGCCTTAAATGATGATCCAATGTCATCATTTTGGGAAGAGTTCCAAACTATCCAAGCCACTTATTCCTTTGTTAAAGATGAGAACAGTAGGCTGAAAGTTGATATCTCTGATCTAAGGAAAGAGACTGAGTGCAAACTTAATCTCTTAACTGAGGAAAGAGATAGACTGAAGGCTGAAAATGAGTCTCTTCTTAAAAGAATAAGAGACATTGAAGGACTTGAGAGTAAATATAATAGTCTTCTGAAGATGCAATCTTCCATGAAGAATATTGGTGACTCTCATAACTTCACCTCTGGTCTTGGATATGTTGAACCAGAGTCTGGTGAGCCTTCTGTAAGGCCTAGCACCAAAGTTGCTAAGGCTAAAAAGGTCATAGTGCCACAGACATCTGAGCCCCATTTGCCATGCTAGTACTTCTGGTACTAAAGTTGTTCATGAGAAGGTCACACCAGAGAAACAAACTCTAAAGGCCAAACCAAAACACAGTTTGAGAACTAATGAACCTGGCAGAAACTCAAACAAAAGGAAGAGTTTTCAGAAAAATAATAATCAAAGACCTAATCCAAACAGACAATCTCATGACAATGGTATCAGAAACTGCTATCAGAAAGGCAGATATCAAGAGAAGATTAACTATAGGCAGAAGAGGTTGTCTGGTAAACCTCAGAAGCCTAAAGTTAAGCGCTCCTCAGATCTTGATAGCATATGGGACTTCTTTCCAACAAAGAAGGCTATGCAGAAGTATGCAAACAGAAAGCATGATCCTCACAAGCATCTGCCCAAAGTGAATCATACATCTGTGTACTACAACTACCAGGTGGACAATGGGTACCACCCACCAAGGTTTCAGTTGATGAGACCAAAATGGTACCAACTACCAAGACTGCATTACCCCCCAGGACCCAACATTGCTTGGGTACCTAAATCTTCCTTTTAATCTTGCAGGAACTGTGTGCTGGAGCCACCTCAGAACAAGAATGGTATATTGACAGTGGATGCTCCAGGCACATGACAGGTGACAAGAGTTGCCTATCAGAGTTCCAGAAAATCAATGGACCCAGAGTCACTTTCGGTGGAAATGACAAGGATGGTCAAACAAAGGGAAGAGGGAAGCTGATCAAGAACCAGATAATCATTGAAGATGTCTCTTATGTCAAAGGTCTGAAGTTCAACTTGCTGAGTGCTAGCCAGTTCTGTGACAAAGGCTACACAGTTGAATTCACCAAGACCTTATGCTATGTCAAGCATGAGACAACCAAAGAAGTAGTTCTTACAGCCAAAAGAAGGAAGAACATCTATGTTGTTGACTGGCAAACAGCAAAAGATGGAACCTGCCTGATAGCAAAGGACAACTCAAAGCTAAGCTGGGAATGGCACAAGAAGCTTAGCCACCTGAATTTCAAAACCATCAACAAACTAGCAAGGGAACACATTGTAGATGGTCTGCCTGACATTGTCTACAAGAAGGAGACCCTCTGCAGTGCATGTCAGAAAGGCAAACAAGTGAAGACCTCATTCAAACCCATAGCTGGAGATCTTTCTACTTGTCCTTTAAATCTGATTCACATGGATTTATTTGGACCAGTTGAAACTCCCAGTGTTGGTGGAAAAAGATACACTCTTGTTATGGTTGATGACTACTCAAGATACACATGGACTGTGTTCCTAACCAAGAAAAATGAAACTCTTCAGAAGTTGCCATCTCTGTTAAAGCAACTTCAAACTGAGAAGAATATGAAGGTCAGAACAATCAGATCTGACAGAGGAACTGAGTTTGTCAACAAAGTGATCAAGGACTTCTGTGATCAGAATGGCACCTTCCATCAACTTTCTGCTGCCAGAACACCCCAACAAAATGGTGTTGCAGAAAGAAGGAACAGAACACTAAAGGAAGCTGCAAGAACCATGATTGCAGAATCAGGACTACCCATAAGATACTGGGCTGAAGCAATCAACACTGCATGCTACACTCAGAACAGGAGCATGATCCACAAGAATCATCAGAAAACCCCCTACGAGCTGTGGAAAGGAAGAAAGCCAAACATCAGCTACTTCCATGTGTTTGGATGCAAGTGCTATATTCTAAACAATGGAAAGGAGAATCTGAAAGTATTTCAAGAAAAAGCTGATGAAGGTGTATTCTTAGGCTATTCAAGCTCAAGCAAAGCCTATAGAATACTCAACAGGAGAACTATACAAGTTGAAGAATCCATTCATGTCAAGTTTGATGACAGCACCTCTGCAGAAGAACTATCAGAGACCCTGCAGAAGATCAATCTTGGAGACAAGGCTTCAGAACCATCAGAAGAGGCCATCAACAATCCTATATTCTCAACTCCTCCTGCCAATCCAATTCTGATAGACAAAGATGAAGATGAAGAATCAGAAGATGAAACATCAGAGTTGCCTAGACAGCAACTGACAGAACCTGATCTAACTTGGTTAAGAGATCATCCTCCTAATCAAGTAATTGGTCAAGTCACCAGTGGTGTTAGGACCAGATCTGCATCAAGAAGAGAAGCCATGTTCACCTGCTGCATATCTCAAATGGAACCAATGTGTGTGGAAGAAGCTCTAGAAGATTCAGATTGGATCAATGCAATGCAAGAAGAGCTGACACAGTTTGAAAGGAATGAAGTATGGAAACTTGTTCCCAGACCAAAGCATCAGAATGTCATTGGAACCAAATGGGTATTCAAGAACAAAGCAGATGAAGAAGGCAACATTGTAAGGAATAAAGCAAGGCTTGTAGCAAAGGGATACTGTCAAGAAGAAGGCATAGATTTTGATGAGACCTTTGCACCTGTAGCAAGACTGGAAGCAATCAGGATATTTCTAGCCTATGCTGCTCACAACGACATCAAAGTCTACCAGATGGATGTTAAGAGTGCATTTCTGAATGGAGAACTTGAAGAGGAAGTTTATGTTGAACAACCTCCAGGTTTTGTCATTCCTACTCAATCCTCTTGTGTCTACAAGCTCAAAAAGGCCCTCTATGGTCTTAAACAAGCTCCCAGAGCTTGGTATGACACATTGTCCCTATTCTTAGTGAACCATGGGTTTACTAAAGGAAAGGTGGACAAGACTCTTTTTAAAATTTCTGTTGCCAATCATATTCTGTTAGTGCAAATTTATGTTGATGATATTATATTTGGTAGCACTAATCCAGAATTATGCAAGAAATTCTCTCAAGTCATGCAGAACAAGTTTGAAATGAGCATGATGGGAGAACTCAGTTACTTTCTTGGATTACAAGTCAAACAAGTACCAGAAGGCATTTTTATCAACCAAGGAAAGTACACCAGAGATCTTATCAAGAAGTTTGGAGTAGATGGAAAATCTTCAGTCAAAATTCCAATGAATGCTTCTCAAGGAATTGGACCAGATGATGAAGGAAAGGATGTTGATGCTACAACTTATAGAGGAATTATTGGGTCTCTCCTCTATCTGACTGCAAGCAGACCAGACATAGCTTTTGCAGTAGGAATCTGTGCCAGATACCAATCAAAGCCCAAGGAGAGCCATCTAGTTGCTGCTAAGAAGATTATCAGATATATCAAAGGAAATCCAAATGCAGGCCTATGGTATCCCAAGGGAGGTAATTTCGAACTAATTGGTTATTCTGATTCAGATTTTGCAGGTTGTAGATTGGACAGGAAGAGCACTTCTGGTCACTGTCAATTGCTAGGTGGGAGACTTGTCTCCTGGTTTAGCAAGAAGCAGAATTCAATCTCAACTAGCACTGCTGAAGCTGAATACATTGCTGCTGGAAGCTGCTGTGCTCAATTGCTCTGGATGAAGCAACAACTCAAGGATTATGGAGTGCAAGCAAAGGAGATCAAGTTGCTGTGTGATAACACAAGTGCCATTGCCATCACTCAAAATCCTGTGCTGCATTCAAGAACCAAGCATATCGAGATCAGACATCACTTCATAAGAGATCATGTGGAGAAGAAGCACATCTCAATTGAGCATGTACCAACTGAAGACCAGCTTGCAGATATCTTAACCAAACCTCTCTCTGAGGCAAGGTTTAACAAGTTGAGAGAAGAACTGGGTATGATGGATGATCTTCCCAGAGATACATGAATCAGAGTTGCAGAAGTATCAGATGTGGATTCATCAGAACACCCCATCTCTGATACCCGAAACTCTTATCCATCAGAAGCTTGAAATCAGAATTGCAAAGATCAGACTTGGTGTTCATCAGAGATCCTCGTATCAGAACATCTCTTTCTCTGATACAAGGGCTAATACTTATCAGAGTGGCTGTGGACTTAGAAAAATTTTCTAAACTTCGGGAGAGGCTGTTCAATAAACCGGAAGTTACTATTTTACCCCCGGTAGTTATTACCATATTTGGAAAACGGCTTTCCGCCCACAATCCATTTAATGCGACCTCGAAACTGCAAATTATATCAAACGTCCACTAACCCAAATTCATATATTTCCCTTCTGAAAACCTAAATCGCTACTGCAATTTTATTCCTCGTCTTCAAGCCTTATCTCTCTGAACTTTCAATCTTCAGAACTCTCAAACTCCTCACTAAACTGAAAATGAAGTTCATCAACATCACAGATCTCTCAGACGCTGAAGCTAAGTCGCTTGTGGCTAACATCGCCACCGGAATGAAGGTTGACATGTCCTCCCTGCCATTATTGGCCGAGAACTCTAAGGTGATGAAAGCGGTCATTGCTGGGATGAATGACTCGCAACTGACCAAGATAGTGGCTCATCCCTATGAGCACTTCAGCAATTTGGATGTGGCCGAGTTCTACCTCAACGCCTACATTGCTGACAACACCATCCACTCACAGGTTCAGGGAAAGGACCTGAAAATCGATGCTGACTCTCTCAACGAGTTCTTCGGCATCAAACTCGACTCTCAGGACACTGACACCCCCACACTCATCGACTTGGAGTCCGTCGAAATCTCTGTGGAGACATTTGTGGACACCTACTGCCGGGATGATGCAACCGGAGTAGATAAACTCTACATGAAGAAGAACCAGCTCAAGAAGGACTTTGAAAGGCTGATGAGCATCATGCACAGATGCTTATGGTGCAAGACTGGGTCAACTGACCAGATGAACAATGCCAACTCGAAGGCCATCTATGCTGTTCATCGAGGAATGAACATCAACTGGGGAAAGGTACTTTTCCAGTCCATCTCTGAGTCCATTGCTAAGAAGGACAAAAAGACAGGGATGTTCTTCACCAAGATGGGACATGGACTTCTGATATCTAGGCTCATATCCAATGTCAACATAGCGCTCAGAGAAGCTATTGAAGTCAACCACAACAAAACCATCTTTCTTACTGCATCCCCCAAACTACATGTGGCTGTTGCTGCAGAATTGAAGAAAACTAGCAAGCTTGAGCAATTAAGGGAGAAACCAGTCACTCCAGCTGCGGTTGATGATGAACAACCCAAAGAAAAGAAGAAGAAGGTTCAAAAGAAGCCTGACACTACCCCAGAGAAACCTGCATCAGAGGTTGACACATCAGAAAAGGATGCACCGACAGAGGTTCCTGTCAAGAAGCTGAGACAGAAGAGGAGAAGAAAAGCAATCATTCAGAGTGATTCTGATGGCTCCAAGTCTCCTATCAGAATCCAGAAGAAGAAGAAGAAGACCAATCAGAGGTTCAGGGGGAACCAGCACCAGAGTTGGACACTGCACTGGTGATCTCTGATGCTCAGGGGGAACCTGAATCAGAGATCCAACCTTTATCTGCACCAGATCTGCAAGTCACCATCTCTCCACAAGAGCTTCCAATCTCAACTGGAGTTCCTGAGGTAGATCCCATCTCTGCCCTTGAGAAGCAATTTCAAAGGGTGCTAACATGGAGGAAGTGGAGAATGGGACCTCTGCAGCAAATACTTGCCCAAGCTGCTGCCTTTGAATCAGAAGAAGAAGAAGTCCTCAAATGGGCAGGTACAGATGATGTATCACTATGCTTTGATCTTAAATTTTTGCATTCTGTCTTGGAGAAGAAGAGGGAAAGCCTCAAGGGAAAAGAGAAGATGACTGCTCCACCATCAGAAGAGCATGTCAAGCCTCTATCAGAGAGTGAGATTCCAGTCTTTGAAGAATGGCTGGTGGAGATGAAAAGGAGGGAATCTCTGAGAAAATATCCCTACCTTCCTCACTTTCACGGTGAATCCTCAATTGCCAACAATATGCCACTGGCAATGCAGCAACTGATCAGAGAGTGGAGGAACTCTCAAACTGAGGAGACTTCTGTTGAGGTAATACCTAACTCTCCCTCTCCACCTATTCATATTACACCAGAACTCCATACCTCACCCCCAAAGTCTCCCTCACCAAAACCAACCTCAACTCCTTCTCCTCTACAAGCTCAGAAATCACCCTCTCCATCACCTAAGAAACCATCTTCACCTACTACCTCACCCAAGAAATCCCCCACACCCAAACCATCCTCACCTTGTCATCAGATTACCCCCATCAGAAGCCGCTCACCCTCACCTCCTCCTCCCTCACAACATCAGAGAACCCCTACCCCTCAAACTTCACCTCATCAGAGCTCCCACCATCAGAAATCCAAATCTCCCTCTCCTCCGCAGAAGCCTACATCTAAATGTCCTTCCCCTCAACACTCTGTAGCCTCTACTCAGAAAAGAGAACCAGTTGTAAGGATTCCTTCCTCAACTGAAGATAATGATGGGTTCCTTCCATCCTCTCTGGCTTGTGACCTCCAATCTAACAAAAGGAAGACACCTACTCCTCCTCTATCTCCTGATCAACCTCAACCTCAACCTCAAATGAATGAGATACCTCAGCCAGAACCACCCAAAGCTGTCCTCATTCCCTTCCAGGAATTTGTGGAATCAGCTGAGGACTTTGGCGATCAGATGGTGGCTGGACTGAACAAGTTACTTGTACTAAATCAGAAGCATGATGCTCATCTTGATTTGGTACAGTACAACATTGAGTCAGGACTTGAGAAGATCTCCAACGCCCTCTCACAACTGTCGACTACATTCTTTAGCTACATGAAGACATCCAATGAGAAGGTTGATAACATAGCTTCAGAGGTTGCCAGTCTTCACACAGTCCTGTTCTCACAATCTCAGACTCTGACAGCACAGGACAAGGCCATTCAAGAACTATCTGATGCTGTTGACACTCTACAATGGTCTCATGACAAGAATGCAGAACATCTGACTGATGTGGAAGACATCTGTAAGACCTTGAAAGAATTTGACATCAAACTGATAAACAGTGGAAAGGACAGAGATCACAAGTTGACTCTCCTTGAAGCTACTACCAAGGATATTCAATCGGCTGTGGGCAAGCAAAAGGAGCTGATAGAAGGGCTGGCCTCTGTGACCCAAACTCTACCTGGTACTCTTGAAGCTATAAAAGAGAGCAATGCTACAGAATTCTCGAAAATTGAACTCCTACTTGGTGATCTTGTTGATGCCAAAAAGGGGGAAGATAGCAGAGAACCTGTCCCACCTCCCAGAGAAGCAGAAGGCCCAAGCTCAAGAGCCATTAACCCTGCCAGATACTATGAAAGAGCAAGGCAAAAGCGGCTAGCTGCAGGCATTCAGAGACCCCCTCCTCGCTCCAAGAAAGGGAAGAAAACTCCCTCATTTACTCTGGCTCAATGGCTTAACAGTGACTTAGCTACACCTGATGCTGCTCAATTCAGAGAGATGAAGAAGCATATGACCCCTACTCAACAAGAGAATCTCATTCTGGATAACGATGGGCTAATAATAATTAACCATGGTGGGTCTATGCAAGAAGCAGAAGACTGGTGGCGATTGAAAGTGATCCCTGGCAAGGACCTATCTGAAGCCATCAGAAACTATCTAGATTGCCAGCTTGAACCTGCCTGGTCAGAATATCAGAATCCCAGGAATCTTGCCACAATCAGAGCTAGGGTCAATGCTGATCTGAAGGAAATTGAGGCAAAGGAAACTGATCTAGAAGAGGAAGATATCTAAACTCTATCCTCTTGTTGCTTTAAATATCTTTCATTAATAAGATAACCTGCTTGCCTCTACTTTGCATGGCAATTTCAAATTATTTCTATTGCATTCTGATTATTTATGCTCTGATATCTTGTGTTATTTCTTATCTTATTTATCTGATTGATTGTATCTTACTCTTACTATTCTCCTATGCCAAGTGCCCACCAAGATTTTAAATGAAAGTTTTTTTTTTCTTATTTTCTTTATGGTGAAAGGCACTTCTCTGGAGATAGTTTAAGGGTTTTGGCATCATCAAAAAGGGGGAAATTGTAAGGAATAAATGTAATTAGATTTTGATGATGCTATAGGATTAGAAAGATAGAGTACCCCCCCCCCCTAATTAGATTTTATGTGTTAGAATTTTCAATTGTAAGTATTAGTGTAGTCGACGATCAGAGTTGCTCTATTTTGGATCAGATCAGAAGTGCATCAGAACTGCTCGACCAGACTTGCTCTATGAGAACTGCTCCATCAGAGTTCTCTTAGCAGAAGTCCATCAGAGTTGCACCATGAGAGTTGCTGATAAACTTGGACATCTGATAACCGATGAGAACTACAAATCAAAGGTACTCATCAGCGGACATATCAGAGTCAGAGTTAGAACTTTATCCAAGATCAGAAAGCCATCAGAACTCAACTCATCAGAAAGCAATCAGAATCCAACACATCAGAAGAGCCTGATCAGAGCCCGACTAACACTTAGAAGATTTCAAGCAACATCCAACAGCTATGAATTCAACGGGTAAAAACATCCAACGGCTAGAAGACTGTGCATGAAAGGAAAGCATTTAATGCACATTAAATGAGCCTGATACGCTGAAGGATTGATTGCAAATGATTGACCAAGGAATCCGGGAAGATATATTATAAAAATAGAAACCTTCCAAAACGGCGGTCAAGTCAACTGTACGCGCATTTAATGCAGTTGTCTCCTCCTCCAACGGGCAGACAACCCCAGTATATAAGCTACTCACCGAAGAACAGGGATACAACTTTGCTACAACTTTTGCTCATCAAACTTTCAAGCTCTCTTGAGATTCAAACTCCACAACACAAAAACAAGAAAAGCTTACGTTGGGAAGATTCAATCACACAATCTCTCATCCCCAACAAGAGCAAAGTTCATCCTGTTCTTCAACTCTTCAAGATCTTCATCAAACATCATTTGTGACGAAGCAAGTTGGAGGAAAAACTCTGTTTTTCAAAGGATCTTCTGAAAAGAAGGGCGTCCGAGTAACTGCAGTAGTGAAGTGGTGATACTTCCGGGAAGCTGAGTGAAAGGACCAGTCATCAGGAAGCAGGATTGCATCCCAGGTGACAACTAGACTTGAAGAAGGCGTGGAGAACTTCTTAAGTGCTAGGGACTAAGCTTTGTAACTGATCTACTTCAAAGCTAGTGGAACAGTGGACTAGAGGAACGAGTTGTTCCTTGAACCACTATAAAATATCCGGTGTCATTTACTTTACTGCAATCTATTTTCCTGCACTTAGGATATTAACTGCTTAACTCTAAGACTTGGAATCTGTGTTCAGCAGATCTTGTTTTCAGAGTTATCAGAAAGGCATTTGCCTTAGTATTTCTGAGGCTACCCGGACAGATCAGAATCCGCTGCCAAGGCCAGTTCTGATATCAGAACCAGCCTATCTCTGTCATCAGAATCAGACCTTCTCTGATAAGTCACTTCTGACTTAGAGAAAATTTGAAAAACCAACCAGTCTATTCACCCCCCCCTCTAGACTGGTTACCATATTAAACGGGACCAACAACTATTATTGTTATCATTATTACTATTATTGATATTATATTTCATATGTAAGATTTAGTTGTATATTGATGATCAATGATCAACATGTATCATATAAATTTATATATATATATATATATATATATATATATATATATATATATATATATATATATATATTATGAATTTTGAATCAATGTTGCAAAAAATACAATTAACGTGTTACCCAAACATTATTAAAGTGTTGCTTTAAGTTTTATTTCAACTGTTACATATTATGAATTAATGTTGCTAAAAGCAAAATTAACGTGTTACCTAAACATAATTAAAGTGTTGCTTTAAGTTTTATTTCTAGTGTTGCATTATCAAGAAAAGGTGTTGCGTAAAGTTATTGTTAAAGTGTTGCAAACAAGTGTTGCATTTGCTTTAATTATGTAACACTTTTACAAAACGTTACTTAACATGCAAAAAAATGTTGCATATGACTTTATGCAACGAGACCTGATGTAGCGCCCATAAAAGTGTTGCAAAAATATTTTGTAACACTTTAATTGACTAATGTAATACTTTTGAGGCGTTACAAAAAGTCTAATTTGTTGTAGTGGCCTTTAACTACCTGTATTCTTGTAAATATATTTGTTATATAAAAAAAATTGTATAGATAACTCTATGTATTTTTTTTTCTAACCATGATAAATAAATCATGATTTTTTTGTCATTTAAAGTAACCGAATGATCTTTAAGGACATTGTAAACATGTTTCATTTTGGGTTAAACTTTCGATGATTTCTTATTAACTAAACCTCGATTAACTCGTGCCAAGTAGTTGGATTTAGGATACATTCAAAGCTATTGTATTTAGTTTATTATCATATTTAACTAGAACTAAACTTGACTTAGAAGACGATTAGGCGGCACAAACGATTGAGGAACCTGAATTGTTTTTATGTTCGTTCATGCAACTATTTGAATATATGTTTTTTTATATATAATTTATGTCTTTTAGATATACTTGATCATGTCTTATCATAAGTTGACTATTCTAATCGGGTTTGACCATGTTCGACCATATTTGACTTTATTTAACCACGTTTGACTATGTTGGACTTTGTTAGACTTAATGACTTGATGAGTATGTAGTTATCATTTTGACGTTTAGAATGTGTTAATGTTTTGTTTCATGTCTAAAATGTGATGAAAAGAAGTTTATTTTTAAATAATAATAATGATGTATGTAAAAGCCTGCTCTAGTTCGGTATTCGGATTTTGGGAGCCACCTCTACAGACTGTGATTGGAGCTAGGTACTTGAGTTTTGTTTTTGGGTCACCTAGCCTCTGACATAGTGCTAAGTGCTACATTAATCGAGACACACAATTCTGTTTAGTACGAAGTTCTCCGACATTAGTACTTCTGAAAAGTTTGGTTTCAGTACGAAGTGCCTTGGCATTAGTACTACTGAAAAATCTATTTTTAGTACAAAGTGCTTCGGCATTAGTACTTCTGTCAAAATTCTAATTTTTCATTAGTCGTGTAGCTCCGGCGATTACGATCTCCTTCTGGACATGCTAGCATGTATATTAGACCATGGTCGACCTCTGTTTTTGGGATAGGTGCGTGTAGCCCCGTAGTTAAAGTATCCTTATCCCGTGTTTCGAGTCTTGGTCCTTTCTCGTGAACTATGGCTTCTGGATAATTTAAATGAATTAAACATGCACTGATATACGTTATCAGTTCTGTTCTGATATGTTATCTTCTGTCACACTCAGTTATGACTTACTTTCCTCTGTTTAGTTATGCTCTGTAACGCTCAGTTATGTCATGCTTATTTCGTTTATCAGTTAATTGAAAATTTATTATACGTCATTTACCACATCTTGAATTATAAGAAACCATGGTAATAGTAATTGTGTAAGTAATTGCATGTGAAATTTCTCCAAATACGCTTACTTGATATTAGCTGTTATACTCAATTGATATGAATGTGTTAGCTTGTCTGTTTTGTTTATGCTACACGTAGGTAATGGGGTGCTATGGATTTCTGGGCGGATGATCAAGAGGCAAGAAGAGATATGGCTTGCGTTCACACCAGTTCCTTAATCATTATGTTTAATAAATATTTTGACAATGAAACTTATGCGGCTGTGTTAGAGATATTTTCATTATATTGTGATTAATGTTTCTTAGCTCATTATATTTAGCATTTTAATTAAATAGACTAGCTAGAATAATGAATAGGCCTTTTAAGGCAATGTGTAATAAAAGGTTTTATACCTTTTTAGGTATGGGCCTCCTAGAAAAAGGAGCCCAAATGATTGTAAAACCTACCTTTCCCGTCAGGCTATATATATGCCTTAAGGGAAAAGCTAGGTTAAGCTTTTCAATATTCCTAGTGCCGCAGAGCCTATATCGGTGATAGAAGTTTTACGCTAACGTTCATATCATTCTGTAAACTTCTTCATCATTCAATGGAAAGCTTCATTCCCAGATCTATCTTCCATACATATACATTATAGACTAAAAACAGGGACCTAACATCTGGTATCAGAGCAGGAGCTGATCGATCGATTGAAGGCTGAAAATCCTCCTGCGCGATTCTTCATCGTTGAAGTTTCGCACTTGAGCGATCTTCTGTTCTATTTTTGTTGTTGTTTTTGCAGGAAATGGCTTGAAGGAAAAGGTTTCTACTGTTGCTAGGATCATTCCTGGAGAAAATCTCGATCTGAAACTCGGCGTACAGGTTAAGCCAGATTTGAGCAATCCTGCATTTTCGCGCAACTCCCAGGGAAGAAGAACAGGTTTCGCGCAAAAGCAGCTCCTGCCCGATTTCCATTTTCGCGCAACTCAGCTTGCCCGATTTTGGAGTTGAGTGATTTCAACTTCGCGCAAGACACTCTGCGCGATTTTGATCTTGAGCTATTTCAGGACTTGAGCGATCTTTTGAGTTGCCCGATTTCACACCTGCGCGATTTCACACTTGCCCCATTTGGAGTTGCCCCATTTCTAAGTTGAGCTATTTTTCCAGGTGGAGCGATCCCTCACTTGCCCGATTTCAACACCTTGTGCGATCTACACTTCAAGCAACATATCATCCTTGCGCGATTTGGAGATTGAGTTTTTAAGAGTTGAGAGATCTTTTTAGTAAGTTGAGCGATCTTTTCAAAGAGTTGAGCGATCTTTATAAAAGTTGAGCGATCTTTATAAAGTTGAGCGATCCTTGTAAGGTTGAGCGATCTTTTGTAAAGTTGAGCAATCTTCCAACACCTGCGCGATCTCACACTTACAACTTTTCTGAACAAGAACCTTCTGCCCAAAGTACTGAAACCAACAAGACAAAATCAAATCAATCAACTGATCAGCCCGATCAATTTTAACATGGACGCATTATCAATTGGAAATGATACAAGACCCCCAATCCTACGAAGGGGTGAGTACAATGTATGGAAGAACCGATTTCTGAACTTTCTGGAGAGCAAGGACCAATCTTCAGGTCTTCTTGACTCTATCACAAACGGACCTGCTCAATTGATGATAGCAGTTGAAAGAGATAATGGAAACAACCCACCGGTGGAGATTGAGTGGAGACCCAAGACGGTTGATGAATATGATGATGAGGACAGAGCAAGACTTCGTGCAGATCTCATTGCCAAGACCTATCTGTTGCAGGCCATCCCGAACGACATCTACATGCAGATTGACAGTATGTCAACTGCAAAAGAGATGTGGGATGAGATCTTTAAGATCATGCAAGGAACGGAGATAGGAGTGAAAGCTAAGAAAGCCAGCACTTTTACAGCATACGACTCGTTCAAAGCCAAGCTTGGAGAATCACTTGAAGACACCTACCTCAGATTCCTGCAATTGATAAATGAGATGAGAAAGATTGGCGTGCACAAGTCGAATATGGAACTGAACGTGAGATTTCTATCTTCTCTTGGAGCTGACTGGAAGAAGCTGAGCTCACAGATAAGGCACACAAAGGATTTGGATGAGATGGATATCCATGCAGTGTACAACACACTTGACCAGTATGCTGAAGATTTCTCTGATTTTGTGGTTGCCACTGTGACTGCTGATAAAGGAAAGGGAGCGGTGGACAAGCTAGCTGACACCCTTGCCCTAATGCTTGACAAGCCTTCGAAGTCTGGTTCCAAGAAAGATAAGATGATAGCTGATGAAAGTGAAAGTGCTGACAGTGACATCGGATTTTGGGATGATTCTGATGATGATGAGCTTCGTGACTTCCAGAAGCAGATAGCCCTTCTTACCTCCAGGTTCAACAATCAAATGCAGAAAAAGAAGAACTCTTCTAACAACAAGCTCCGCAAGTCCTCTACCAACAACAACAAAAGAAAAGAGCGATCTTTTGAATCGTCTGAGAATGGAAATGCTGAGGATGCTCCAAAGTGCTTCAATTGTGGGAAGACTGGACATCTAATGAAGGACTGCAGATTGCCAAAGAGGAGGAAGGATGCTGAATACTATAAGCAGAAGATGAATCTGAACAAGAAGAAGATGTTGCTGGCAATGGAAGAAAGTAGTGAGAAGAGTGCCCTTATGGCAGAGAAAGATCACTGGATGGACGACTCTGATGATGAAGAGAATATGGCCTTGATGGCAGTTGTTGAAGAAGAAGAGAAAGAGAAGGATGCTGATGAGGAAGGAAAGATGAAGTCAATCCCTGCTGCTGAGGAAAAGAAGGAGAAAGACAAAGCTGAGGAGAAGAAGAACCCGCCTACTGCAACCAATGCTGATGTAATGACTGCCCTGTCTGCTGAGAACAGGAATGCTTACAATGAAGTAAGTACCTCTAATTCATCTGTCCATACTTGCTCTAGAACTGATATGCATGATAAATTTAAGGAGCTAGAGGTGAATTACAAAAGGTTGTATGAGGTATATAATCAACTGCGTGAAAAACAGACATGCTCAAACATAAAGATAATCAATTCAGAGAAAACAATCACTAAGCTCACAACTGAGAATAAGCGACTTAGTGCTAGTGAGAAAGAGTTGACAGAGAAGCTTAGAACAACTGAAAAGGAAAGAATTAGGCTTTTTGGTGTCAATAATTTGCTAATGAAAAGAAGGGGTGCTCTTTATACTAAAATCAAAGAACTTGAGGATCTGTTAGCCAAAAGGGACCAAACAGATCAGACTATTTTCCTTAACCAGCCTAAGGACACTCGTTTCTATAACGCCAAAGAAGGCTTGGGTTTGACCAATCCTCAGAACCTGAAAAAGGTCAACTGTAGACAACTCTATGATGTTAGATACATGAAAATAGGATTGACCAAACTCATGGCCTTCACTGGTGCTGAAGAAACGAATGCCCTTGAGGATGAAAAGAGAAAGACTAAGGCTGGTGTCGAGGTTCCTTTTGACTACACAGAGTTAAACAAGAGCTACAAAACCAAAGCACTCCCTTTGACCCCTGCTGAAGAAATCTTGACCTATCCTCCTGAAAAGGAAGCTGTGAAAGACGGAGAGGAGGCTTCCACATCTGAACCAATTGAGAAACCAGCTTACATTCCACCATTGGTGAGAAAGTTTGCTGAGTTAAAAGAATCTTTTGAAAAGGAAAAGCAGGTTTTAGAAAAAGAAAAGGATGAACTTTTAAAAGAAATAACCTCTTTAAAAACCGCCTCTCAGTCTAACACAGCTTCTGAACCCTCTTCCCTTTCTACTTCTGAAAACTCTTCTGAAAATTCAAGCGATAGTTATAAGACTTCCTCTTCTCATCCCAAGTCTCATTCTCCGACAGGGAAAGATGTGAAGAAGAGAGTCGAGAAGAAAGGAGAGTGGATTGAAGACAAAATAAGAAGGAAGAAGAGAGAAGAAGAGTCGAGATTAAGAAATAAGTGTCAGCGGTCGAGCGCCATATTTTATGTTAAGAATAAGTCTAGTTCTAGCATTAGTGAGCCTTCTACCAGTTATACTAGAAGAGTGGCTCCTAAGTCTTCTAGTTCTAAGATTTCTGTCTCGAATCGCTGTACTAAATGTGTTTCTCTGAATTGCATTAAATCAATGAAATGTTGTTGTTCTGAGTCTGTTTCTTCTCGCAAAGCTAATGATCCTGTGATTGTTGATAATGTTGTGAACAAGCCCAAGATTGATAGGGTGAATGTTGAGAGTGAGGTCAAATTGCCATTTTTAAGGTATCCTCTCAAGATTCACTCAGTCAAACATCTTAGAAGGCTATCACGTGAACCAATTTTGAAAGATCACTTATCTGAACAATCACTTAGGACAAATGAAAGTTCCCTCGCTCCAAAAATCATTCAAATAAAACAAAAATGGGTTCCTAAGGCTGAAGCAGAACGATTAAAAATGAAGAATTCTTCTCAACCAGCCAGCCTAGGATCCCAAATCAAAAAGAAGTTGAAACAATTGCTCACTGTTGATAAGGAAGGACCCATCTGGCGATGGGTACCTAAGCGAAACTAATCTGTTTTGCAGGTCAGTCATGTGTGGCATCTTGATTCGGGTTGCTCGTCACACATGACTGGACAGATTGAACTACTGAGCAACTATTCTGAAAGGTTTGGAGGAAACGTGAGGTTTGGGAACAATGCTTCATCGCCCATACTCGGGATATGAGATGTCATCTGTGAGAGCGTCACAATCAGAAATGTGTCGTATGTGCAGGGACTGAAGCACAACTTGCTTAACATCGGACAATTTTGTGATAATGGAATGGAAGTGAGATTCCATGCTAGGCAATGTTGTGTGATGGATATGGGTGGGACACCATTATTAAGGTGTCAGAGGAAAACCAATCTCTACACCATTGATCTCAAATCGGTACGATCCCCCATATCCATCTGTCTCCTGTCCAAAGCATCTGAAGAACAAACAGCGTGTTTGTTCTGCATGTCATTTGGGAAAGATGAGGAGAGCGTCACACAAGTCAAAACAATTTCCCTCCTCATCTCGTCCCCTGGAGCTACTACATATGGATCTGTGTGGTCCGATGCGCGTACATAGCATCAGTGGACGCAAATATACCTTGGTAATTGTGGATGACTACTCACGCTACACATGGACCAAGTTTTTGCGCTCCAAGGACGAAACTGCAAACTTAATCATGACGTTCATCAGGACCATACAGAACTATCTACAGCAGAATGTGAAGATCATCAGAACTGACAACGGGACGGAGTTCAAGAACAAGGAACTGACCGAATTCTATGAAGCTCAGGGAATTACTCAACAGTTCTCTGCAGCTAAGACACCACAGCAGAACAGCGTTGTAGAACGACGGAACAGAACCTTGGTGGAAGCAGCCAGAACCATGCTGATACAGTCAAAGCTTCCTCACTTCATGTGGGCGGAAGCTATCAACACGGCTTGCTTCACACAGAACAGGACAGTGATCCACAAAAGATTTGACAAGACGCCCTATGAGATTGTGTTCAAGCGGATCCCTAACATTGCCTTCTTCCGCGTCTTCGGCTGTAAATGTTACATTATGAACGACAGGGATGCTAGGGGAAAGCTTGATCCAAAAGCAAATGAAGGAATATTCATTGGGTATTCTACCAACTCCAAGGCGTACAGAGTATACTTGAAAGACAGAAGAACCGTCATGGAGAGCATCAATGTGAGCTTCTATGAAATGGCGGACCTGGCTTCTGAACATTTTCAGTCTGAACCATCAACCTCTGCAAACAATGAAACTCCATCATCCTCTGGAGTAGGAGGGCAGGGAGGTGAGACAAGATCGGATGAGCATGTGGTTCTGGATTCTCTTTTTGAGCACTTCTACAGCCAACCACGTGCAACACCCACTATAAATGCTACAACCACTCAGAACCCCCTGTTACCTGCTCCAACCACTGAAGAAACCAACACTCCTACTCAGAATGATGATGAGCATACAGATAATGAAGCTGAACATGAACCAAACACTTCCGTTAATGATCAACCTGAAGAAGCTGCAACGCAAGAAACCCCAGAAGCACAACCAGAGCAAGAATATTCTGACCCTGATCATCCAATCACAACTCCACAACCTCTACAGCACGAGAGAAAGTGGACTAGAGCACATCCGCCAGAGCTGATAATTGGAGATTCATCTCAAGGAGTCAGTACCAGAACGGCATCAGTCAATGAATGCTTATACTCATGTTTTCTGAGTCAGAAAGAACCAACAAAGATGACTGACGCATTGGCTGATCCGGACTGGGTGATTGCGATGCAAGAAGAAATGAACCAGTTTGAAAGATTGAAAGTGTGGACCCTGGTGCCAAGGCCGTACAAGAAAACCATTATCGGCACCAAGTGGGTCTTCAAAAATAAGAAAGACGAAGATGGTGTGATCGTGAGAAACAAGGCCCGCCTGGTTGCAAAAGGTTACAATCAACAAGAAGGAATCGACTACGATGAAACCTTTGCACCAGTGGCAAGGATTGAGGCCATCAGACTATTTCTAGCTTATGCTGCACACAAGAGTTTCACAGTGTATCAAATGGATGTAAAGACAGCATTTCTGAATGGAGATTTGAAAGAAGAAGTCTACGTTGCACAACCTGACGGCTTTGTTGATCCTGAACGCCCCAACCATGTATATAAGCTGAGGAAAGCCTTGTATGGTCTGAAACAAGCACCGAGAGCCTGGTACGAAGCACTATCAGACTTTCTTGTAGAATCAGGCTTCTCGAAGGGAAAGATAGACCCAACTCTCTTCATCAAAAGACACAAGGGTGACATCATGCTGATACAAATTTATGTGGACGATATCATTTTTGCTTCGTCAAATCCAAATTTCTGCAAAAAGTTCAGCAACCTGATGCGCACCAAGTTCGAAATGAGTATGATGGGAGAATTGAACTTCTTTCTTGGGCTTCAGATCAAGCAATTGCCAGATGGAATCTTCATAAATCAGTCCAAGTACATCCACGATATGCTAAAGCGCTTCAAAATGGACAGCAAGTCGACGATGAAAACCCCCATGTCTCCCTCACAAAAGCTCGACTCTGACCCTTCCGGGAAACCAGTCGATGCTACCAATTATCGGGCTATCATCGGTTCCTTGCTGTACCTTACATCTAGCAGACCAGACATTGTCTTTGCAACTTGCCTATGCGCCCGCTTTCAGGCAAATCCGAAGGAATCACATCTGAATGCTGTTAAAAGAATACTGCGATATCTTAAAGGAACAGTCAATCTGGGCCTTTGGTATCCTAAGGAATCAGGCTTTGACCTTGTTGGATACTCAGATGCTGATTTCGCGGGTTGCAAACTGGACAGAAAGAGTACATCTGGCGGTGCTCAATTTCTTGGTGATAAATTGGTGTGCTGGTCCTCTAAAAAGCAGAATTGTATGTCCACTTCTACAGCTGAGGCAGAATATGTCGCGGCTGCTAGCTGTTGCTCGCAGATATTATGGATGAGGACCCAGCTGAAAGACTACGGGTTCACGTTCTCACACATCCCGATCTACAGCGACTCTCAAAGTGCAATAGCCATCACGTGCAATCCGGTCCATCATTCCCGGACGAAGCATATTGATCTCAGATATCATTTCATAAAGGATCACGTTGAGAAAGGCACCGTGGACATGTACTTTGTGTCTACGGAATTGCAACTGGCTGATATTTTCACAAAGGCCCTGGATGAAAAGAGATTCAATTTCCTGATCTCTAAGTTGGGGATGCTGAACCTAAACGACTGAGTAACATCTGAACTGTGTGTGTGCGTGTGCTTTCATGTTTTGCATTTTAGTTTTTCTTTGCATCACATTTTCTTTTCTCTCTCTCATGCATCATTTTTTTTCTTTTCTTTTCATCGCATGTTTTCCTTTTATTTTTCATGCATCATTTTTTTTCAATGCATAAGTTGAGGGGGAGCTTTTCAAAATCTGTTCATCTGTTGAGGGGGAGCTTTTCAAAAATATGTATAAGTTGAGGGGGAGTTTTCTAAATTTCCATTCTAAAAGGGAAGCAAGTGTTGAGGGGGAGCATTTTAAATTTGAATTCAGACTGTTTTGGGCCCGTTAAGTTCAAATTTTCCCCGGGCCTATTTAAACGATTGAAAACGCGCAAACCTCCTCTCCATTTCTTCCTTGCGCGAAACTCTTGCAATCTCCCAAGCTAAAAATCGCATCTCCTCTCTCTCTCAAAGCTCTTCGATCTTCCACGCTCAAATCGATTTTCGCCAACCGGTAAGCTACCATTATTGCACATATTTTGATTACTTCACAGGTATTCCACGAAGACGATGAATAGATGAACTCTTAGCGTGATTCGGGCTTGTTGCGCGATTTACTGGCCTTGCGCGAACCCCCCCCCCCCCTGCGCGATTGTGGGATCTGCGCGATCTGGTGTGCGCGATACGAACATTTGCGCGAAACCAAGGCACCTGCGCGATTTCCCCTGCTGCGCGATCTAGGGGATGCGCGATTTGGGGCTGCGCCATATTTGGGCCTTGCGCGATTCACACGAAGCTCTCTTGCGCGATCCATTTGAGATGCGCGATTGCCAACCTTGCGCGATCCTCGCAGGTTGCGCGATTAAAGGCCCTGCGCGATCCCATTAGGCAACGCCATCATATGGGCCTGCGCGAAAAATAGCCCTACGCGAAACCAAGGCTGCCCATCCCAAATGTAAACCCTTAGCGGAATTCATTATGTGAGCCAACATAAATCAAGTACAGGCCCAAGTCAGACCAAAAACTACTTAAGTCCAGGCCCATCTCAGATTAAGTATGACCAATATCCGTTGGGCCCGAAACATTCACTTAAAAAATTAATCAAGGGCCCAAGTGAGGAATAAATTGTGGACTTAGCCATTTTTGAACATATGCTCTAATCTCTTTATCATTTTCAGACTGAAATGGCTGCCAACACTCCAATCAACATGATCTATGCTAGGGAACACTGGATCCCGATCAAAGAGAACAACTCACAACTTGATCCAGAAGTGTTCTCTTGTCAAGATGACGTGGTCGTCTCTATTCTGAAAGGCCACAAGCTGTGGAAAGCACTGAGCGAGAACGCTGAAGTCCCTCAGGTGTATCTCCAACAATTCTGGGGTACACTTGACAAGGACGTAGATGCTAATGGCAGGCAACTTGATGACGTCCTAGCTGCCACAATCTGCAACACAAGAGTCACCATCACCAAGGCGCTAGTCCAACAAGTGCTACAGATCCCGGAGGAGGAACATTATGATGCGTTGGCCTCAGAAGCGCAAATATTTGAAGACATGATCACTCTAGGCCACGTTGAGCCCCTCCGACTGATGTCCGCAATTAAGACAGCACGATTTCCACGACCATGGAGGACACTTATGGCTACATTGAACAAGTGCTGCACATCTAAGCACAGTGGCTTCGACAAATGCAGTGGTTACCTCGTCTACATCTTCCACGGCATCGCCTTCATGAAGAACTACGACTTCACCTCACTAATCTGGGGTGACATTCTGGAGATGAGAAGACGGAAATTCGAAACTGATCTGATCAAACACCTACCATACATGAGATGGTTTTCACTGCTGGTGCGACACTTCTGCAGAACAATTCCAACAATTCAAAGGCGCAAATCATCTGAGAATGTCAGCACTCCAGCCCTACAATATCTGAAGAGAATGCCAGAGGTACGCTCACTGGTACCATTACCCATTCCAGTCCCTCTCCTCCTGCTAGCCGGTCGCAATGATCCACACGTTATACGCTACAGCGAGGAGAACAACATAATACTCCCTATGGCTCAGATAAACCCCCCTGAGCCTACCCCGGGGAGTCAGCCGAGAGTAAGTGAGGGTCCTGAGAGTTCAACCCGGCCACAGAGACCAGTGGCAAGCCGGCCCCATGATGATCAGACTACGTCTGCTGAGGGCCACCCCCGTGCTGAAGAGACTTCCTATGATTCGCCAAGCGTAGCCACAACACAAGACGCTGACGATGAGGGCTCTGGGAGCAAGGCTAAGAACGACAACGATGATGATGATGAGGACGACGACAACGCCAATGCAAAGGGCAAGAAAGTCGAGAAAGCCCGCGCTAAGAAAGGACGACTTGTTATTAGGCTTTCTCGGGCTACACCACAAGAGCAGTCTCACCAAATCAAGGACACTCAAGGAAATATCATCAGTGAGACTCGCTCCAAGGTGCGTCATGACCTTGCCTCATCATCTACTCCTGTGCAAAGAGTGCAAACTGCCAGCAACCTGGCAGAAGAGTTAGCTTTGTATGACAGCTGCTCTGACCTTGACACTATAAACCGGGCTAACCCCATAGGTGCAGAGGCTGATATTTTCAGTCTCCGAGTAGAAGACGCAGCATCTAGCCCAACTGCGCATGCACAAGCCTCACCCAGCCACTCTGCTGCCTCCCAACAGGTAGTAGTTTCACATATAGGGGATATTATACCCACCTCGCTGTCTCCCTACGAAGCAGCTGAGGATTTACTTTGTGGTCTTCCGCCCCAGACCACTACCCCTCCTTCTAGCACATTGAGTCTAGTTTCCACCATCCCGACATTTTCAACATTTTCTAGGACACATACACTGCTCACACCACTGCACACGACAGGTGCACTTTACTTGTCCTCAACGATCGGAGATACGTCAATGATGATCGGAAGTCCTGCTGCACAACAGATAACTCCATCATTATCTGCAGGCCACACTTCGGTAATCTTTACTGATGCTGTGACAACGGTTACTACCCCTGTAACCGGTAACCCTGACCCCACCGACCTTTCTGTCATTCTGCAGCGTTTCTTGGATTCCACCATTAAGCCATGGGTGCACGAAGCAATAACCGCTCGGGCACAGGAATTCAGGAACACCCCGGCGTTGCTTAATGACATCATCCAACCCCAACCATCATCCTCTCATACCCAACAAACCCAACCACTTCCTATCATACCTACCCAACAAACCTCTGAACCATCCACTACCCTACCTCACTCGCCTACTGCTTCAAGGGGAACCCAGGATACAGAACTAGTGTCCTCCCCCACTTCGACCACACCTTTTCCTGACCCTAAAACTTTACCGTTCGAGGTACTCGAGAACCTAATGCTAGATCAACTACTAGCTACCGAAGAAGGCAACCTAACCCAGAAACAAAAAGACCTTCTTCGGATCCTTAAGCCTGACAGCTCATGCCGTGATAGTCTCCTCGGTCACAAACGTTCGCATGAGGACCCCGATGACTCGGATCCTCATGAGGGGGAGAACAAGAGGCAAAGGATACTTGAGCGTGATGCGTCAACAAGCCAACCTTCTACGCAATCCAACCAACCTGAATCCTCGAACAATCAGCCCCCACCATCCACTCAACACAAAAGCCAATCAGCCAATATACCCACATCTAGCCCGGTCGAGCTAGAAACAACACTCCTAGGCTCATCTTTCATAGATGTAGACCAAGGATGGAGTGGAAGTCCTGAGGTTGCTACTTCAAGTACACCATTTTATTCAGGCCATCAGAAAGAACCTAGTTCTAATCTGATGATAACGGGCAATCCTGAGGATCCCGGTGTTTCACATGACAGGTCGCCTTCGACACAACAACAAGCTCACTCTAAGCCCTCTGGTAATCAAATACAAGATGAACTGGAAGACCTTCTAGTTCGTGATCAGTGGCCTCGCGAGTGGACAGAGTGGGATGATCTTAGAGTGGAAGCGGAACAGTACGAAATGTGTCGAAGCTGGCAACTCAGAGAATTTCTCAACAAATATCATGCACAAATGATTGGACTCGATGAAGATGAACTCAAGGAAGGGGAGAATCATAAAGAAAATCCCAAGGCACCAGAACCAGTCAAAGAAAAATGGGAAATTGTTAGAATCAAAGCCCCCTTCCTAGAAGAAATCCGAGAGAAAATCTGGCGACAACCTGAAAAAATCAAGAAGTTCAGTGAATTAAAGATGCGAGGAATCAATCACTTGAAAGGAAAATACCGAGGAGGAAACCTGTATATGCTAGGACACAGATCCACAGGGGAACGAAGACAAGTTCTAAATCATAATCTTGCAACAAGTGGATGTCCTATATCGAAAATCCTGGATATCACAGAAGACTACTTAGAAACGATTAAGTTCCTGATCTTTCGTCTACGACGTACCGATGGCTCGGAGTTCACCTGTCAAGAAAATGACTTCTTCCTACTGCACATGGATGATATTTATCAAATGTTCATGAGATGCAGGGAGCTCCCAGTGCACAAAGACAGACTTGCTAGAGAAGGTTTTGAGGCCATAAAGAGATTCATGACAAGACAAGTTCGGTTCTACGCCTCCCATGATCTCCAGATGACTCTAGAGCACAATTACTCAAAGGCGAATCTTACACGACCGGACTTGGATAGACCTGGGCTTGAAACCTTTACAGCGTATTATACATTTGACAAGCCCATCTCAGTCATCTATCTGAATCACAAAGAAGAGAAGCGTCTGATGATTGTTGAAGACATTCAAAAATACTGTGATGGGACCCTGCAAATCATCCGAGAACAGCTCCAGCCAAGGAAAGAAGAGCTAGATAAAAGACAGAATGAAGCCTCGAAGGAAGAAATCAAAGAATTGGAAAGAGTCAATAAAATCTTGAAAGCCATCGAGAAACAACTTGACAGAAGAAGGTCTCTCAGAAATTACGAGCATGCACTCAATCTCAGAAAGCATTATTTTAAAGCTCAGAAGTGAAGAAAAGAAGAAGCAAGAACATCTGATCACAAAGGGGGAGATTGTTAGAGATATTTTCATTATATTGTGATCAATGTTTCTTAGCTCATTATATTTAGCATTTTAATTAAATAGACTAGCTAGAATAATGAATAGGCCTTTTAAGGCAATGTGTAATAAAAGGTTTTATACCTTTTTAGGTATGGGCCTCCTAGAAAAAGGAGCCCAAATGATTGTAAAACCTACCTTTCCCGTCAGGCTATATATATGCCTTAAGGGAAAGGCTAGGTTAAGCTTTTCAATATTCCTAGTGCCGCAGAGCCTATATCGGTGATAGAAGTTTTACGCTAACTTTCATATCATTCTGTAAACTTCTTCATCATTCAATGGAAAGCTTCATTCCCAGATCTATCTTCCATACATATACATTATAGACTAAAAACAGGGACCTAATAGGCTGTCTTGCAGCCCACATACACTTATAAATTTGGATATTACTTTGCTAATAATTCATTTTAATAAATCCCACACTTCTATTACTTTGCTAAAGTAAAATATTCGTTAAGATCTAGTTTCCGAAACCGCTAACATCCAACCAAATCGAGACGGGCCGAGTCAACTGAACCGTGTGGGTCGATTCAGGCAGGTGTTATAGCATAAAAATGGAGAAACGTGTGGTTTGGATCAATCTGACACTCAGATCAAAAAGAGTTTATTCTCTACATTTCAAGAGTGCAACGATAATGATTTCTACATCAACTTCAAACCCTTTTTTTGCACTCCCACTGAAGGAACTTCTTCTCGGCTTGCTATACCAAAAATATGTTTGCTAATACAACATTCAAACTATAAGATACTCTCTTTTCGTTATAAACATTTCCATATTGTTTGTTACAATCAGATTTCATAATATTATGTAGTGGGTACCTTTTTCATTTAGCCCCCTCTTCGGATATGATTTTAGTTGAAGTTGAAACTGCTACGATATCATATCATATATTTTAATGAGAAATGACGATAATGAATATGGGTATGCAATTTCTGTAATTTATTAATTTTCATATACCTTTTTGATGTGGGGAGTTCTGTTGGTGTCCTGGTGAGCTTCGTCAGGTCATGGGTTTCTGTCTGCCTTCTTTTAAAGTGTATAGACATCGGTAGAGTTTGTCCTCTTCTCGAACCACTTATGTGCCATGAAGAGTTTTATGGAAAAACTTTATTTCATTTTTTTCATTAGTAGTACTCGTTTTTATTTTAGTTTGAGTAAGTTTGTTTTGTATATTCAGATTTCTGGAGTGCGCTTGATAGGCAGTATTTCAGTGTCGATTGTTTTAGGCTTTATATTTCCCGTTTCATTTCTAGCGAATCAGGTTGCTTTGTATGAGGTGACTAATTCTAGATTCTATGTCTATTCCTATGACTCACAATCGGATATGTCATAACTGTCTAGATGTTAATATTAAATGCCGATCATTTATATTACAAAAAGACTCAAATTTGATGAAGCTTGGACAAATATAACAAAGGATTAACAATAATTTACGTTGACCGAGAATGGTGGATGAAAACTTGTACCTAGAACGTAGGTACTACTATATACTCCCTCCGTCCTATTGGACTTTGCCAAGTTTCCCTTTTTGGTTGTCCCAAAAAACTTTGCCACTTTCCCACTAAAGTAACTATTTTGTGGTTTTGTTCATTTCTCTCTCCTCTGCACAAACTTCAACCACACAATTTTTACTATTCTTATTTCTCACCTAACTCAAGAAGTGCAAAGTCCATTGGGACGGAGGTAGTAAGATATATTATTACCTACTACATATAAAATATAATTTTCAATTTCTTAACTTTTGTGACCAAAAAACAAATTCTTATCTTTATTTGAATGGGACTTGGAGTTTCAGAACCCGAATTAGGAACCGAGTTTTCGGGCAGGCGTCAGGTATTGATCCTGTATCGATTATTTTTTAGGTATTATTTATACGAATTACCACGTACCAATAATGTGCACTTTATACTATATAAAGTAAACTAATACACACACACACAACCATATATGTGTGTCGACGCTAGCACGCACAAACACACATGTGTGTGTGTTTTATGTGTACATATAACTATTACATTTTTTACAAAAAAAATATAAATATATGGTGTGGAAATAAAGTTCAAGAATTATTTTATTTTATTTTATTTTATATTTTGTTTATGTAGTGATATCTTTGCAGGCACCGCCTAATTCAGTGATGGGGGTATTTGTGAAGTAGAAGTTGGACAAGGAAAAGGGGAGCTCATCCTAGTACCTTTAGCGGGTGCTAGTCAAATCGCAAATTTCTTCCAATTGGCTGGAAAAATGAGGACCTTTTATCTTAGTTTTTTCTTCACCTAAAGTCATTTTAATTAGTTATTTTCGATTCCTCTTTTAGTAGCAAGTGCAACTGTGTTGTTAGTGGAGTCTACATCGTCGAGGGGGTAGCGAGTTGGATCGCTAATAAGCAATTTTCCAGCTCTGTGTCTTACCCTAGAGTAGCCTCTCTTTTGATAGCTTTGTCTCTTGTTATACCTATTAATATTAATTAAGTTATTATTTGCAGGAAAAAAACTACCGTTTTACCTGTGTGCCGCTTTGTTTTGGTGTGGAGAAGTGCAAAAGAAAATGAGAGTACGATACAAATATAATATGTCGTATGTGTCATGTGTGTATGTTATTTGTTTATACTATATAAAACAAATCCTAGATGTTATTTAGAATTTGAATAGAGCAGACAATTATTGAAGAATTAAAAAGATCTCTAGAAAGGTAACTAGTCACCTAACTTGGTTTAACAACCTATATTACTAGATCCATGCTCTGCCCCGGGTAAAAGTTTCCATTCGGTTTATGATGTTTGAATGATCATAAAGTTAATTTATCCCTGTCAACAATAAGATTATTTTTAGTAAATAAAATCTAATTTGCACATTCAGAAAGTATATTACGGAGTAGAAGTTTATTAAGTCACAAAAAGACTAGAAAGGAGTCGTCTTCCAATCCGTTCAGATCATCTGTGGTGAAGGAGTGAGGAATCGCTGTCTCTGGACTTACTCTTCTCGGGCAACAGTAATGTAGTGATCCCAACTATTTGATGATGATATCAACACTCAGAGATTCTTGGATATGATTCAATTGGATTGTTCTTCTCTCCTGGTTGTGTTGATTTTTTTTTTCTATGGCAGTTTTATGACATTTGGGGCTCTGAGTTGGTTTGTCTCTCTCAATGTGGGGAGTTATGTTGGTGTCTCGACTAGTTTTGTCTGGTCAGGGGTTTCTGTTTGCCTTCTTTTAGAGTGGATAGACATGGGTAGAGTCCATCCTCCTCCAAACCACCTCCGTGCCATGAAGAGGTTAGTAGTAATAGTTGTTTTTATTTTAGTTTGAGTATGTTTGGTTTGAATATTCAGATCTCCGGTGTTTGTTTGATAGGCAATATTTCAGCCCTGATTGTTTAAGGCTTAAAATTGCTCGTTTCGTGTCAAGCGAATCAGGTTGTTTTGTATGAGGTGACTGATTCTATGTCTATTCTTAAGGCTCACAGTCGAATTTGTCACAACTGTCTGGATGTTATCTTGAATCTTTTCTCGAATTTAATATAAAAAGACGATCATCTATATTAAAAAAAAGTGACAAAAGACTCAATTTTGATAAAGGTTGGACAAATACAATAAAGGATTAGCAACAAATTAGGTTGACCGAGAATAATATATGTATATAAAACATAATTTTCAATTTATTAATTTATGTGACCAAAAAACAAATTCTTTACTTTACTTAAATGGGGCTTGGAGTTTGAGAACCCGAATTAGAGTTTGAAATAACAAAAGGAGCACATGTAACTATCCGCCCTTGGACCAGGCTCATAGTTAATCACCTTTGACAAAGCAATATAACTCGTTGATCCTAACCTGGGCATAATTAAGCCAACGACGATTACCACAAACCTCTCATCACCCATTCCTAATGCAAAAGTCTTACAACATAAAAAGAATAAAAACAAAACACAGTTGTCTTAGCGTGGAAAAAGAAATGCAAAAACACAATAAAATAGCCAAAGCAAGTCCGCTTGAGCAGAATCACCGAGTGCACCACCGGCGGGTCTAGAAGTCCTGGCCCGCCGCCTCCCCATTTTTTGATTCGTCCAGTGACATGCCCTCACCCGCTGAAACCTCTTTTGATTGGTTTTCCCAAATCCTCATGTGTTACGCCTCCCCTGGAACCTCCTTAGTGTCGCCTATCCCACCCGTCTTTGACACGTTGTTGCCTGTTTCTGCTGAAGACCCACGTTGGTCCTGTGCCCCTATTCCTCAACTCTCTAGATCTGTCTTCCGTTGTAGCGTGACACCCCCTGAGCATGAGGAACTATCCACTAACAATTTATTAGTCCCTGTTGGGCTAGTCTCCCCCCTCCACCAGCCCGGAGCTCAACCCCAAAAGTTTTCTCCAGCACAATACCTTCCTCATATTTCAAGGGGCATAATTTATCTGAATGCTCAATCACCCCACATAAGAAGCAGAAATTTGGTAGTTTTTCATATTTAAAATCCACCCAATGTCGAATTCCCTCGTTTTTTAAACTAGTTCCTTTCTTCAGAGGTTTCTCATATCCATTCGCACCCTAATTCTCATGTAAGATTTCCATTTTTCCTCAAACTGGTTCTTATCAAAGCTTATAAATGTGCCAATATAGTTTCCAATTCTCCTAGCAGAACCCAAATTCCTAAATTTAAAAGGTACATTGTGGACTTGTACCCAAAAGTCAGTCTCACACAAAATCATCTTTTCATGTATATCATCTGGCTGAACTGCTTTTAAGAGTAGTAAATCTCTCTCTAACAACCAAGGATCATCCTCAAGCACACAAATCATATCCACAATATGATAGAAAGTGAAAAGGCACCTTTTATCTCCAATTTCTTTGATGAAAATTCCTTTCCCCGGGCGACCGATTGAAGCCAAAAGCTCCTTGAATACTTGAAATTTGATTTTCCGGTCCGTAAGCACCGGAAACTCCATTCTTTCGTCGGCTGCATCAATCTCCCTGACTTCCTCCTCATCAAAATTGAGTCCGTTGTCTTCCTCACCAATAGTCATCTTCTTATAATTATTGACGCTATCATCCATCGAAAATAGCCCTTTCGGATTCGTTCCTTTGCCTCTGTCTGTATCGGCCGAGACTGAACAACAGCCGCCGAGCACTTGACGGAACTCGACGGAACGATTGCAGAAGCTTGCGAGATATCGAGCACCGTTCTTCAATCGAAATCGAAAACGGAAGAAACGCCTCTAGCGGTGGCTAAGCCCTAGATAGATACCGTTGAAGCATTTTATTAGCTTTTTGGATGACATAATAAGAAGCTGTTATGTTCGTCTTATTCTTATTACTTATTGCTTATTCTTATTTTATTCAGATCATATCAGATCAGATCTGGAGCATTCAGATCAGATCAGAAAGATTCAGATCAGATCAGACCAGATCAGAAACATTCAGATCAGATCAGAAACATTCAGATCAGATCAGATCAGAAAAATTCAAAAATGATTTATCACTTTTATTATTATATTAATTATAATAATAATAGTTATTATTAATATTATTATATTATAATTAATACTAATAATAATATTTTTTCCAAATAATAATAATATATAAACAATAATAATAAAATACTTGTATTATTATTAATATTATTATTATTTTTAGAATAATAATATTATAATAGTAATAATATAAATAATATTATTATTTTAATATAATAATAATTTTACTATTATTATATTATTTTTTTGAAATAACTATTATTATTATTGTAATTATTATTATATTATTGTATTACCTTATTATTTTTTGTTATATTACTTTTATTATATAATAATAATAATAATTATAATAATTATAATTATATTTATAAATATAATTATATTTATAATTATAAGTATTATTATAGAAATAAATATTATGATTATAATTAAAATTATAATTATATAAGTAATTATAATTCAAAATATTGTTACAGTTATAATTGTATCTATAGTTATAATTAGTGTAATAATAATAATAATTATTATTACTATTATTATTATATTTTTATAATTATATTATACTTATAAATTTAATTAAATTATATTTATAATTACAATTGTAATTATAATAATTATAATTATAATTATAAAAATATTCAAATCACCCAGCTCTAGTCGTATTTCCCACTTTTGACTCCCGTAATTTAAGAAACCCTAAATAAATCCCCGTACCAATGCATGTAACATTTTCACGTACTTTGGGAAATCACCCAGCGTTGACTAGGGTGCGGCGCAATGAACCCTAGGGTTCAAAGAGATGAACGATCGAGGATATGGACCGCTGAGAGCCTGAGATGGACTGACCCGATAATCATGCTGCAACCCTGGAATTGGGACTGGGCTCCGACTGTCCTACATGGACTGCTGCTGTTGGATTATAGGCTTGGCTACGAGCCTTTGTTGGCTCTCCACCCGGACCAAACTAAGCCACCCAATATGGTTTTGGGAAGAAGCATCCCAAAACAAGCATTCCAGGTATCTTAATAGGATTTTACTATTTTATTAATATATTCTACTATTTTATTAATAGGATTTCGTATCCTAATTAATTTTCTCACTTAGGATAAGATATTTTAAAAATTATATTCTACACAGATTAATTAGTAGCGTAGTTATTTATAAAAGCTAGCAAATAGGCCGTAGTTGAAAAGATTCTAGGTATGTTTAATTAATTTAGTTCATATAAAAACCATTATTGATCATCGTTTATTAATACAGTTGTTGAGTTTTAAAGTGTTGATTTAATGATAATGAAAATAAGTGAATTTGTGATTGATTATCTTCAAAATAAAAATTGGGATCAGTGACTTTTTTTTCACTTAAACTTTCTCTTTTCAATCCACCTTCAGTGACTTTGAAGACAAATTGTAGAAGAATATGCAGAGAAAAGGGGCAATGAAGGGAGAGAGACGAGAAAACTAACGACAAAGAGAGAAGGCTAGTCGTAGAAGAGAAGGAAGAAAATATCTGATGCAATACCTGCGAGTGAAAATATACATAGACAACTAGGGCTGTTGCAATTGGGTTGGGAGAGTGACAATATGGTTTGGAATCTATATGGGTCAAAATTAATTGGACAGTCAAAATCATGCTCTTATTATGCTTAGAATATAAATATATACTATCGTATTATGTATAGTATATTAAAAAATTAGAGCAAGTTTGATAACAATTAAATTGGTCGAATTGGTTAAATATATTGAAATTAGTGAAATTCTGAATGAAATAGCTCAATTGGCTAAAATGTTGAATTGCGAAAAACATATACATAATATATTTTGTTAGTAGATTAAAAAAACATATGAAAAAGTTAAAATAGTTTTTAATGAATTTCGTTCAGAAAAAATTCAACTCTTGTTATTTTAATTACGAATTATTACATAATTTATTCTGAGAAATCAGAACTTACGATTTCGATTTATTAGAATCAATATATATCACATTAATATTTCATTATGTATGTATGAAAAATAAAACACGAAAATACATGTGTCCCGTGCATCGCACGGGTACAATACTAGCTTAATACTTCGTATAAAAAGCCGATCATCTATATTAAAAAAGTGACAAAAAGACTCAAATTTGATAAAGGTTTGACAATTATAATAAAGGATAAGAAACAATTTAGGTTGACCGAGAATAATAAATCTATATAAGATATATTATTATGTATTACAAATAAAACATAATTTTCAATTTATTAACTTTTGTGACCAAAAAAACAAATTCTTAACTTTACTTAAATGAGGCTTGGAGTTTGAGAACCCGAATTAGGGACCAAGTTTTTGGGAAGGGGTAAGTTATTGAACCCGTATCGATTATTTTTTAAATAAAACCAGGACCAATTCAAAATGTCGTGTCGGTTTGGTTTCGGGTTTTGGATGGGCTTTTTCAACCCCAATTTTAATGCAAAAGATAGATACCGTTGAAGCATTTTATTAGCTTTTTGGATGACACAATAAGTTTTTAAAAAATGAACTTTCGTTATTATGTTAAAATATAGGGATGGAATCACCACATTGATTTTATTGATTGAAATTGATCGTGGAGTATATATTGCTCTCGTTTTTAGTATTCATTTAGAAGCTTAGCAAAAAAGATGGGTACGAGAATGAATGCACGACGAAATGGCTCAAGGCTTTTGTTTGAATTCTATCTAAAGAAAGATATTGGGAAGGCTGAAAGAAAAGACGGATAGAGAAAAAAGGAGAGGAGCAGCGTGAGAAAGGGATTTCAATTCCTCCCACACCGGAAGAGGAGAAGCTAAGAAGCCGAGCATGAGGTTATAAAATAAGGCCCGGGCAGCCTGTTTTACATACTTACCTGGACGGGGTCGATGAGCGATCAACAAGGCCCATGGCCTAGGTTGATGACTTCCATTGCACTTTGGAAGGGTGTCATCCTAAGGTTTACCCAAGTGGTGGAGCCTACGTCATAATTTGTGGTAGTGGGGGCCTGCGTTCGCGCGGCCCCTATCCTATACTAGTCCAATTCGTTTTTCATGTTTTTGACGAAGCCCATTTAAAAATAAAGCTGATAATTATCCAATACACTTGGTAATGATAATTAGTTGCACTGATGTTTGAGTTTTTTTTTTACATAATTGTGTTCATTTTATTTTGTTAAATACACGATTAGTGATTGAAACTAAAGTTCTTTAAACTTTATCATAAAATATTAGGTACTACTACTAGCTACTTGTAATAGATAGGCACGGAATATTTATCTAGTAAACTAAATAAATAGTGAGGGGTGAAATATACAATGTGGGCGAGAGTACATTTCACTACTTAAAGGACCATATTTATAATAATTTGGACAATTGAGGGGTGACATTACAATATTAGAAATACAGGTCTGAAATTTTAATTTCGTAGATAACTGAGGGGTCATATATGCGATTTTCCCCTAAAAATAATCAGAGTGTTGACATCGACCGATTTGCTTTATCTTTAGTCAAACATCGTAAATCGAAACAGAAACTTCTTTATGGGACGGAAGGAGTATTTAGTTGTACTATAAATAAGTCATATTGTAATTTTATATCTTCATGTGTCTGGATAGATTTTTTTATAAGTGTATTTCTATTTAATTTAGTCGAGGAGTCTAAAATTTGGTAATTGCAACAGGTTAGCAGTTAGCAAAACAAAACCCTTTATACATAATTACATAGTGTGATACTGTGATCCTATAAGTTGAAGACTATTATGCTTATTTATAATTGTCAGTTTGTCACCTACAAAAATATTCAAGTTTTGCATAAATATATTTTTCTTTGTAATTAAGTTTCAACTCTTAATACGTACTTATGCATGTATATCTTTCTACAAAATTCTCAAAAAATAAAAATAAAAATAAAGCTCTCAAAATGATTAATTTAAAGTGACCAAAACACTACAAAAAAATTGCGCGATTGACACGGATTTGGCACGAATTTACCGATAATTTCATGCCAAATTACTTGTACGTGCCAAACTATTTTTGGCACGGATTTAACATATCCCTAAAATATTTGCCAATTTCAGAAAAACCCCTGCAAAAAATCCTTGATAATCCAGTGTTTTTTTTATTGTAGTGGAAGTATTGTAACTCTTTTATTTTCTTATTATAAAATTTATCTCAATCATTTGGTACTTATATAGATATAATTATCAGCTCCAATAATGCTCCATGATACGAAGTATTTCCTCCGTCCCAAATTGAGTTGCAAATTTGACTTTTTTGGGTTAAACTGTCATTTTGGATATCAATTCTCTATTAAATTTTAAATTGGATTTTCCAACTTTATAAAGAGGCCGTTTGGCAACACTGTTTTTTGGCTTATCAGGCTTATCGACCAGCTTTTTCACCAGAAACGTAACTTTTGCTTTCGCGCACTGAATTGTGTAATAAGCAGAAAAAGTAAGGTTGAAGTTACTTTTCTGGCTGTATTGACTGAAGTAATAGTAGATGACCATTTTAGCTGTTTTTACATATAATTTTTTCTTTATTTTATTAATAAAATATATTTTAAAAATAATTTTTTTTCTTGAATCAGCCAATGCACCCACTTCAGCCAAAACTTCATAAATTTCAGCAGAATCAGCCAAAACAGCCAATTTTGATGCTACCAAACGGGCTCAAAGATTTTAATGTAGTTTCTGAATATGTAAATTTAATTGTTAATATTGAATTATTATCAATAGTGAGGATTTTTAACTTTAATATTGATTGACTAAAAATGTTGACTTTCCAAAATAAATTGGGATGAAGGTAGTACTACTTACGAAGTATTTGTTATTGCATTTAATTTTCTAAATTTTATCTCTAACTTTTAGCTAGTAAATACTGTCGGATTGCTAACGACTTTGAAATATATACGGAGTTTTATTTGTATAATCAATCAACGTTACATGAATGGAGATCCAGTGATATATGAAACATATAAAAAAAATACTATTTTTATACTACGTAGTAATTAATTTTAAGTTCGACTCTTAAATAAACAAACCTCGAAAGTTACGGAACATATCGAGTCTAATTCATTCATGATATCATACATTCATACACATGTATTCAAGAAAAAGTTTCAGTGATCGATAGATTATGAATTGTGAGTTACATTTCTAAACATTGTTAGTATTTTATTTGTCACGATTTTTAATTTTAAACATTGTTATTATTCCTAATTAAATTTGGATGTAAATATTAAAACCACGTGGACGTGATGTGTGATTAGTTTACTTCTAATAAATTACGTAGTAGAACATAACATTGATGAATTAATCACGTATAACTACCGATTGTATTTTTTGGGTTAAATTTTCTCCAATTTGTCGTCAATTCGTCATATAAAAAATAGAACACACAATTAAGGGAACGAAATTAGAACACACAATTTGTCGTCACTTTATTTGGTACTTAGGGGTCGAAATTACGTTGCATTTTCTCGTTAAATGCAGAAATCAAAAGAATAATGGCAAAATAGAGCACATAAATAAATGTAATTCAAACTCTGTCTTCATAAATTATCTAAGAACTATAGTAAAATTTTGATCAATTTCTAAAAAATTTATTCATTGATTGAGATAATCAAAGTACTAATCGACTAACTATCATTACGCGGCCATGCATGCATATCAAATGTATATGCAAGCACTTTCATTATTCCTATCTAGCTAATTAATAATTAATAAATTGATAACAAATCTAATTAACTATATATGACTAATTAAGTCCGGATTGAGCATTGATGTTTGATAACCGGAAGGTACACCCCATCAATGCATTCGTCTTTGATCTCATTAACCAAGGTACAACACTCAGTAGAGAATGTGTACCCTTTAGTGTCACTAAATGTGAAAATCCCATCTTTCATGCAATTCTCAACCGCAGCAGGAGTTGAAGAGCATTTCGTTGCCATGGTCTTAGATTCTTCGGCACCTTTTCCGTCATGGTGCGGCAGCCACGGCCACCGGGACCCACCCGAAGGGAGCGGCGGGAGAGCAATAGGCCATTTGAATTTAGGCAACCAAGAAGGCAATGGAGGGTGAGGGAACGGCCAGTGGGGCATTGGCGGGTGAGGGAACGGCCAGTGGGGCATTGGCGGGTGAGGGAACGGCCATTGTGGCATCGGCGGACGAGCGCCGATGCGTGGGAATTGTGGATGATGCCAGAAGCCCAATGCTTCCACTTCGTTACTCCTTTCCTCACTAGTACTAGCAGTTTTTGATTGTTTAGATGGCAAAGGAGGATGGGGCAGCCAACGCCATCCACCACGGAATCCGGGATAGTGGGGCCAAAACGGGCTGCCTCGAATGGGTAGATGAGGCGGCCAGCGAGACCAATCACCAGCAGGCATAGGAGGGTGGGGCTTGTGAGCCCATCCCACTGGCAAAGGAGGATGATGATGGGGCCAGTGACCCCATCCTGCTGGCAAAGGAGGGTGGGGTCCCCGCTTCAACCAAGGGCGGGGATGCCACAAATTTTGATTTTTGAAAGGCTCATTCTTAGTAGTTGAAATCTCGACATTCTTTGCACCATCCTTATTCGCAAAAGTATGGAAAAAGAGAAGTAGGGAAGTGAGGAGGAAAAAGAACACTTTAGGAGCCATAATAGAGTGAAGAATTGATCGATTGTGAAAATGAACTGCTCACACCTTTAGGCTTTATATAGGCTCTTATTAGGGTGTGATGTGGTTCTCAAAAAAAAAATTAGGGTGTGATGTGATGAACTGTGAAGGCGGGAGATGGGATATATTTTGAATTTGTGATACATATTTAATATTTAATTTTTCAATAAATAAAATATTAAGTGTTACAAAAAAATGAATACAATATTGAGTACGTATTTATCTACTTATCAATAAGTACGTACTTATCCACTTATTATATTTTTAACTTAGATAAAGTTTTATCTTCTATATATATATATATAATAAATACGGAGTATATTATATACAACTAGTTACAACTTACAACAGTCGGCTATTTATTTATTTAACTAAATGTAAAATTAAAAATTGCATTATAATCACAACGAATTCATCTACAATCCAAACTCAGTGTTACCGCTAGTGTTACATACGTTATACGTACGTAATACTCCGTATATTATTGCATGCATATAATAATGATAATATCTTAGTTAATTTATTATTTAAAAATGCTTTTAATAAGTATAAATATAAATATACGTTGATTTATTGAAATATATGCACTGGCTGGTTATTATATTATTATACGAGGTATATCACTAGGTAAACAACTACGGCAACTTTATATTATTATTACGACCAATATAAATCGTGTTACATATTTTAATTTTATGTGTTATGTCAGCTATGCAATGCAACTTCCAATAATATGTAGTACTACGGCATGTTTTAATGAGTATCTCAAGGAAGATTGAATCCTAATAGCTCTACACTTCTATTTTGTTTACAATTCCCACCTAAAGAGCATTTAATTTTGCAAACTTATCTATGTGTTTGTGTAGTCTCGAAGTGTTCAAATCATTAATTAATACCTTTGCACGATATATTTAATGTTTTCTAAACATGATTAAACAATGTTTATCACAAATAGTAAGATGTTTAATAACCGTCTCGAAGATGCCCATTTTCGGATCAACGAGTTATATTGCTGTTTTGTCAAAGGTGATTAACTCAGAGTCTGGCCCAAGGGCGGATGATTACTTGTGGTTCTTTTGTTATTTTAACTCCTCTCTGAATGCTTTAATTTTAATCTAAGCCTCATTCTTCCAAAAAAAATAGTAAGATGTTTTTACTTGGATTTATTTCAGCTTTAGATCAGAGGGGTCGAAACTCAACCTATTTACAGAATGAAAATGGTCGATCATTTTTAAACAATGTTCAAGTTGAATATTTCATATATATTTTAGATAAATAGACACTCGTAGCAACAATATAGATTGTCTTTGCTATGTTTCTGAGTCGTGTTACGTAAGTATTGAGTGAATTGTACCCTAACTTTAAAATTTGGGAAAATAATCTACAGTAGCATCAAATTTTGCTGATTTTGCGTTGAGATAGTGCTGATTTTCCAGAAGTCATAACTTTTTAGTATGTATGTACGTACGTACGTACGTACGTACGTACGTACGTACGTACGTACGTATGTATGTATGTATGTATGTATGTATGTATGTATGTATGTATGTATGTATGTATGTATGTATGTACGTATGTACGTATGTACGTATGTACGTACGTGTGGCCGTGTGGGTGTGTGTATATAGTATTAGAAACGTATTGCAACTAACATTAGCATCAGTATAAATATCCTGTAAAGGGACGGATCCAAATTATATTTAAGGTCGATGTGGGTAAAAAAATCAGCTAGTGTAGGGCTCTGTTATTTTTATTATTCAAAAATGACATTAGTACATTAGTACATACATGACATTTAAATCCGCTACACTAAGTTTACACAATAGGACAAATAACTTTGATTTTATAATTGAAGTGCTATATTAAAAATATTGGTACATTAGAGTACAAGAAGTGGCAAATTAAAGGAAAATAATTGGAAAATAAAAAGAATAAAATAATCGAAATAAAGAATTGATTTTTGAATTAAACTTTTTGTCTACCAAAGATGTTCATGAGTCATGACAAGTTTTCTAAAATTACAACAGTATGTATAAAATTAATTATTTTTAAAATTTAATTATGTTGCTAATTCATATAGATGGTGCAGGAATACCACACACACACACATATATTAATGCTAATATTAGTTGTAATGCCCTTACTCTATGAAGCACAAATACTTCACTAGGGTATCGTATCGGCGTATTGTAAACTTTCCCGTATCCGATACTCTAGGATATCCGTACTGTACGTTTCCGGGTCGTATCTGCAATTTTTAAAAGTTTCCATTTTGATAATTATTTTAAAATTTCGGATACTCGTATCGTGACGGATACATGTATCAGCATTTTAAAAAAACACCCAAACCTTTCTTAATAAAATTCTTAAAAAATTAGAAACTAAAAATTCTTATCCCTAATTCACTCATCTCTAATTTCTGAGCCCTCTATCCCTAATTCTAATCCATTCACGTAAGGTAAGGTACCAAGCACACAACGACCAAGCATCGCACCGAGCAAGTCATCTGTGAACCAATAATCTACTCGAGTATTTTCTACTCGTATATTTTGTTTTCAACATTTCATTACATGAATCTCTTCCAATAATTAAGTATTTTGCATTTTTAAAGTATTGTAATTTGTAATCTTCTAAAATTATTTGAATTGGACTGCGTATAATGAATGTTTCAATGCCGTGAATGGGTATATGTCATATGATAATGTATGTATATATTTTTTTAAAAATTGTATTTTTAATATTTATAAATACACCTCTATAACTTTTAATATTTACAAATACACTCCCATATTTTTTAATATTTATAAATATGTCCCGTATCCGTATCCTAGTTTTTGTTGTTGTATCCCTATACCCGTTTCTGCGTTTCCGCATACCCGTATCGATGCTACATAGACGTTACTAATACTATATATATAAGATATTAATAGTAATACTATTATTAGTAGCATTACTAATATTAGTATATGATATAAATAGTAAGACTAAAATTAGAAGCAATACTAATATTAGTATAGGATATTAATAGTAATATAGATTAGCATTAGTAATGTGTGATATTATTAATTATATGGGGTAATTCCTTAAAAAAATACAAAGTACTCCCTCCGTCCCATTTATATTGTCTCGTTTTACCTATTCGGGAAATCCCACTTAAATTGTCTCATACCATATTTGGTAAAGTTTGTGTGACTCTAAATCATTCTTACTTTATTCTTACTTTATCAGCACACAAACCCACTTTTCTTAATAACCGTACCACCCTCTTCCGGGACAATATAAATGGGACGGAGGTAGTAATTGTTATTTGTGTGGAAATTTGAAGTGATATATATACCGAGTATTAATTTAGTGAAAGAATTCCAAAAAATTATTGATTAAAATGTGATGGAAAAAAAATATTACGTTGTTTGTATCAGTGATTACAATTGTGTTCAAAATTTACATCGTAGTAACTAAATGTAAGTTATTGTGATAAATAACTTTGTCTTAAAATAATACGTTGTCAAACATTTAGTGGAAATTATTACGTTATTTGTATCAGTAAGTTGCCGTGACTTACAAATATCTTTGGCAGACAAAAAGTGTAATTCAAAAATCAATTCGTTACTCCGATAAGATTTATGCAATTAAACAAGACATAGCTAGGTTATTTAAAACATATTAGTGGATGTATACATTTTAGACACTTTATCTTAAAATAATTTGATACAATTTTTATCTTTTTTATTTTCAAATAATGTTTCTTTGATTTTCCACTTCTTGTACTCTAATGTACCAATACTTTTTATGGAACTCTTCAATTAAATGTCATGTATGTATTAATGACATTTTTGAATAAAAAATAACAGAGCCCCCCACTAGTGAAAAAATCGCCCCTAGCCCACACTATCTGAATTTTTTTACCCCCTCGACACTAAGTTTTGGATCCGTGACATCTGTCCCTTTAATTTATAGGATATTAATTGTACTGATGCTAATTTTAGTGGTTATAGGTTACTAATACTATATAAGATATTAATAGTAATACTAATATTAGTACAACAACAACATCCAAGTCTTAGTCCCAAAAGATATTGGTGTCGGCTAACATGAATCGATACATGATATCAATGTTCTAAAAGGCGCTGATTGGCGCCAGCCCAGCGCCTAGCACCTAGGTGGCTAGGCGGGCGCCTAGTCAGAGCAAGTCGGAACATAGAAATTGCATGTTTATCTATATTTTTGCATAAATATGATAAGTAATATTGTACTTTTGTGTGAATAAAATACATATATGCGCATACATTAACAAACATGAATGATAGAATTATCACATTTAATCATATGTAATATATGATAGCTAAACACTTAACTTCATTATGTTATAAATATAAATAATAATAAAACTTAGGTATATATACAAACATATACAGTCTTTATCTGAATTTAAGACTTCATTTCTTTATATTTGTGGCTAAAGTTAAAGTACTTATATCGCTTACAAAATTAAAATTGAAAACTAAAGTAATGTTCGGCGAATCTAGACGGCCTAGGCGGTTGATTAGGCGCTCTGGGCGGGCAACTAGGTGCCATAGGCAGCCGACTAATTCACCTAGACGACAAACCAATCAGTCGCAGCGCCTAGACGAAAATCGGGGCGTCCGACCACCGACTAAAGCCTAGGTGGGGACTAGTCGCACGCCTAGAATGATTTTTAGAACAAAGCATGATATCACCACCAAAAGGAAAAGAAAGAAAATAAAGATGAAAAAGATAAGCTATTATGAAAAAGATAATATAAAAAGAAATGAATATATCTAAAAAATCATAAACTTAAAAGGATAAACATAATGTTTATATATAAGAGGGTAAAAGGATAAAAAACAAGAAAAAAATGAGGAGAAAAGATAATAAGAGATCACTCCTCCACACGAATACTCGCCCTCCACTTTGCTCTCTCCAAAGTAATACCCTCATCTAACCCAAGAAAAAGCATATCACTTCAGACTCCCCTAACCCACGTCTGTTTAGGCCTTCCCCTCAATCTCTTCCATGCCTCTTCTCCACACATCTCAACTCGTCAGACAGATGCATCACCCGGTCTTCTACGCACATGACCAAACCACCGTAGGCGCGACTCCCGCATCTTGTCTTCAATAGATGCTACTCCCACCCTTTGTCTGATTGTCTCATTCCTCACGTGGTCCTTCCTAGTATGCACACACATCCAACGCAGCATGCACATCTCCGCGATCGACACTCATCTTTTGAATGTGACATTGTTTCACCGCCCAACAGTCTACGCCATACAGTAATGCAGACATAATTGCTGTCCTATAAAAGTTATCCTTCAGTCTAGTCGGCATACCTCTATCGCATAGAAATCCTGACGCACTCTTCCACTTCATCCACCCTGTTCTGATTCTATGGGATACATCTTCATCTAACTCATCGTCCTTCTGAATTATGGAGCTTAAGTAACGGAACATATCGCAATATTAATATTAGTAGCATTACTAATATTAGTATAGGATATTAATAGTAATACTATCATTAGCAGAAATAATACTAATATTAGTATAGGATATTAAAACAGTAATATATACTAACATTAGTAATATGTGATATTATTAATCACATGGAGTAACTCTTTCAAAAAAACAATATACGGGCAAAATTTGAAGTGATATGTATACCGAGTATTAATTTAATATCTATTGGGAAATTATGTTAGTTCATTTCTAAATTTCAGATACAAATAAATGTCATGAAAAATTTAACGCTGAGATGCTTGTTATTGTTTGCGTTGGTAACCCATACATTCTTACTAGCCAGAAGAAAACAATGATATTGACACAAACTTTGCACGGATCATAACACATTTTTGGACGGCACCGTGCAAAATAGCTGGTGACAAAACAGTATTGGCACGAATTTGACATACCCGTGCCAAATTCGTGCTAAAGGTGTGCCAAATGCCATATAAATTTTGGCTAATATGTGCCAAAATCATTGTTTTTTTGTAGTGTCTAACAAAACTTGTTAACATTAGTTACACTATTATCCAATAATTATATATCCAACATACACTATAAAAAAGTCATTAAAGATGTTTGAAGGTATCATTATTTACCATTTATTTATAAACTATCTAATAATTATTTACCATTTCTAATTTACTCATCGGGATAAGTTACAATGTATTGGAGGTATCATATAATTTGCTTTATAAAAAACGAAGATGTTTGAAGTATCTGTTTTCTTACAATATTTTTGTTCCTAATATTGACAGTGTAATTATTAAGAATACTTTTTTAAGTAAAAATATGATATAACCCTCACACATACGTAAATGGGAATGAAAGTGTACAGATTCTGAGATTCATGTCTTCTTATGTACGAAGTAATATATAATATGTTTGTGTAATTGTGTCTGTTGATTGAAAATAGTATGATTACTATATTTTTATTCTTTATCATCCAAATAATTTTTAACTCCATGATTTATGCCTATGTATATATATTATTTGTAGTCCTTATAGCGCATACGGTGATGTGGATGATGAAACATATTATGGAATAACTATTTTCTGGATTGAATGAACCTACTTAAGAACTTCAAAGCCCAACAAACTTCAAGGTTGGACACATTTTATTATTCATAAATAGAATCATCATCATAACTAGCATACATGTACTATAATATATATAATTCAATATCATCTTTAAATTTTTTTACAATACATCCTCATGCATATACACATTACTCATCAAATGAATTATTTTAAAAATAATTTAATTCATTTGTAATTATATTCGAATCACAATTAACTAGTACATTATAACAACGTACAATAATAGTAATAACACGATCACATAAACTTATTGCAGTATGTCATATCACACAAAACAAGATAAATTACTCTAGATTGAAATTAAAGTTATTAGAAGATCATATTTTGAAGGTGTAAATGATTATAGTGAAAATGGTTAGGAAAAAAGATACAATTAAATATTTCATAGAGCTTTGTAAATCACAAAAAAAATTTGTTTTCCTTTTTCTAAAAATATGACTAACCTTTTGGTTAATAATTAATTCAATTTTTTCTCATTGTAATTTATATCCAATCTCTACCCCCCTTGAGCGCGCATGTCCAACCGCCACTGGGAACCAGTGGTGTATCCAAGAATTTTCTTCAGCGGGGGCAAACTCACCTTGATTGTTTCACGCATCTCATAAACAATGATCACATTAAGAAACAATAGTATAAAATCAATTATAAATAAAAAAAGTATTTTTGGGACAAAAATATTATGATAACATAATTCAAAATTTCACGGTAGATCAAATTTAACTTTGCTAAAAATGAATTTGAATCACAAAGTTTATAATTTATTCAAAACTATATTATGTTAACAATAAAAGTCAAATAAGGAATGGATCACATATGTATTTAGAATTAATTTAATTAAGTTATGAATTCACAAGTATATTAAAAATCAGTACTCCATATATATTACATGTAACAATAATGTACTCCCTCCGTCTTATAAAGAGCTTCTCACACGATTTTATGATATTTGACTGACCATAAGTTTATTGATCCTTCTTCGTAATTAGATTTTCTTAGTAAAAATTCATAAACTATATTAAAGATTTTATAAAGTCGCAAAAAAATCAGATTTTATAAAATTTGGATATATAAATTAAGAGATTAAGAAAACTTTACGTTGACCAGAGAATAGTGGAAATGAACTTGCATGAGACGAAGGTACAAGGTAGTAATTATTAAACTTTACAATCACAAATTTTGTGTGAATAATTAAACTGTAATTATATTGAATTAGTTTATACAAGCTAAATTTTAATACAAGTATGTAAAGCTACTTTTAAATTACTTTAGAGCTTAAAAATGACAAAACTAAAATAAAATAAGGAGCATAAAAGAAGCAAACTTAAGATTCGAATCGTGAACCTCACCAAGCAAACTCTTACTCTGATTAGACCAACATCCAATCTGCTACATTGGCTTTCACTTCCGTTTTTTCTTTTTATTGTATAAGGATAAAAAACATAAGAAAGAAAAAGAAGATAAAGGAAAAAAGAAGTTACTTTGGCCTATTTACTAACAGAGATATTTTCCAGTTTTCTATTTCTGTTTTCCGTTCTCTAATTTTTTGTTTTCATTTTTCAGTTTTTGGATCTATCTCCATTTTTTTTTGTTTTCATTATTTAGTTTTTCATTTTGAAATCCTAAAACGTGTTATTGCGCACGGTACAACCGACTGTACGCAATATTTTACCCCCAATCTATGGACTCTAATTTTTTAAAAATTTATTAATAATATATAGTACTATTATATACAACCTCGATCCCAATTTGATGATCTAGTTTGTGATTCACTTGGTCAACACAAAATCACTCTTAGAGGTCGTTTGGTAACATTGTTTTTCGGCTTATCGGGTTTATCAGTCAGCTTTTTCACCAAACACGAAACTTTTGTTTTCGTGCGCTGAATTGTGTAATAATAAGAAAAAGTAAGGTTTGAGTTACTTTTCTGGCTGTATTAACTGAAGTTACTTTAGATGATCACTTAGGCATGGAGCCGGTCCGGGCCGGGCCCACGCCTGGCCTAGGCCCGGTCGGGCCTTTTGTGATTAGGGGAAGGCCCGGGACCGGCCCGGGTTGCCACCGGGTCCGGTTCGGGCTAGGCCGGGCCTCAGACTGGGTTGTAATTTTTTTTCTTTCCTAACTACCCCCTGAACCCCCCGACCCCCCACCCCTAAAACCCCTCAACCCCCCCCCCCCCCCCAAAAAAAACATCAAGCCCAACCCGGGGAAGCCCAAAAAAACTGGAAAAAAAAACACTTTGGGCCCGAACCGGCCCCGGCCGGGCCGGGTCCCCATTTATGCAGCCTGAGCCCGCCCTCGCTTAAGCCCTCAAACCGGGTCTAGGACCGGTTTCGGACCCGAAGCACCGGGCCGGGCCGGGTGGCCCGAACCGAGTCCAAGACTATGATCACTTTAGCTATTTTTACATATAATTTTTTCTTCATTCAATTAATAAAACATGTTTTAAAAATATTTTTTTCTTAAATCAGTAAAATCAACCAATGCTGCCACTTCAGCCTCAATTTCATAAATTTCAGCAGAATCAGCCGAATCAGCTGATTTCCGTGTTACCAAACGGGCTCTTAATCTCTTACTTTATATGATAGTATATCTAACTTTTATCAAATTTAATTTTTCTTTTCGTGAATTTGTAAATGTTTTGATGTAATTTCTAAATATGTATGTTTTTTCTAAAGTAATTTGAGTATGGACAGCAATTCGTTTGTTTTATCGTCGGTCAAACCTCCCTAAACCGCTATCAGACCATCAAATTTGGACGAAGGGAGTATTATAGAAGAAAAATGTAGATACATCATTTGTTTCATTGTTCTTTTACTCAAATTGCTTATTTTTTTTAATGTAAGACACAAATTGCTTAAAATAATGAGTTGCGCTGTTTCAAATCAAGTACTATGTAAGTATGTAGAATAATTTTTAGAATTTTTTTAATTCCATTATATAATGAGTGTTCATTTGATTTGAGTATAAATGCTTAGTTTTAAAAAATCATTAGTTTTTTTATATTATTGTGATGTATCGATTTTATATGTGGATCTAATTTAGAAGTTGAAGCTGGGTCGGAGGAATTGATAAGTTGAAGTTGTATACAGACAACTCTGTCTGCGTGAACAGACAAGTGTGTTAAATATATACATAAAAACTTGTACAGAAAAACCATGTACACCAAACATTTTTCAAATTTTCAATTATTATTATTATTATTATTATTATTATTACTGAAAAGAAAAATTATTACTCCGTATTATTATTACAGTAATACTCCGTATTACATTTGATGTTGTATGAGAGACAAAAAGGATGGTTTTTACTGTCTGATTTTTGGCGCACGACAGACCAAAAGACGTATAAAGCGCAGCGTATTTCAAACTCTTTCTTCTTCCTCCTCGTGTTTTTGCCAACTCATTTCCAGTTCCGTTACTTCTTCAATTTGTATGCAGAGAGTAAGCCGCGTCATCCTCACTCACTCTATAAGTATCACGCCACCCCCACATATACTTATGATTTCTTTTCTTCCTCCACCGCCCCCTGAGTCGATAAGCATATATCACGCAGCAGATAGATTACAGTCAGATCATCGTACGTTACCGATCAACTTCCCTCCAGTGAAACTTACCTACATTTTGGTCGATTCAAGGTTTCTGTCTATGAATTCTTCTTCTTCTTGGTCCTCCTCAGTCGTTAACCTGTATAACTTCATGATAATTCCTTGTTTTGTCGGTCGAATTTGTTTGGGTTTGTGATGCTTTATGCTTTCTTTGGTTTGAGAGATCACCCCACCATTCCCACTCTGTCAATTACTTGCTTTGGTTTTGTGATTTGAGCAATCCACTTAGATAGATCACTTGCGGATGCTGCATTTTACGTTTTTTATGTAGCAAAGATTGAATCTTTTCTGGGTAGATGGCTATACATCATGAATGAGTTTGTGCTTTTATTCATTTATTTCTAAAAAGATTCATTCTTTGTTTTCGGTATACAGCAAAAGTGATCACTTCTCTTATGGACAGATGTCTAAATTTCATGAATGAGTATTTTTCATAAATTTAATTTTTCTTTGTGTTTTCATATAGCAAAATCATACGGGGTTTAGATAATTCTGAATGACTGAATGTGGGTTCATGGCCAGCTTAATACGGGATTTGGTTTTTCAAGAACCATATAAGGGACGATGTTTTTTACAATCAAGTCCATAGTTCATCTGGAAAGATAAAGCGTATGAATGTGGAATATGCAACTCTCAGCATTATATATGTACTGCTGCAGAGTTGCTAATAGGGTGTGGTCAGAATAGGTTATTTGTTTCATATAGTAACTAAATACTTTTTTACTACTTCCTAATAGAATGTCTATTTTAATTAGTTCATATTATAGTATAATAGTATGAACTTTTATACCATTTGAGCAATCCACTTAGATAGATCACTCGCGAATGCTGCATTTTATCTCATTAGTTTAAGTGTGAGGCTGGAAACGTACAGAGATGGATAGAGAGCGATTTCAACCGAGGTTGCCTCCTCTCTGTCATGTTTCTCAGCCAATGATCCTCTCAACTTATCATCATCATGGGTAAAAAGATTTTTTCTTTCTTCTGGGTATATAACAAAAGTCAAATCTCTTCTGGGAATATGTCTAAATTTCATGAATGAGTATTTCTATATAAATTTAATTTTTCTTTGTGTTTTCATATAGAAAAATAATACGGGGTTTAGATAATTCTGAATGTGGGTGCCTGGTCTTAAAATGTCAGATTTGTCTTTCAAAGAACCATATAAGGGATGATTTTTTATAATCAAGTCCAACGTTCATCTGGAAAGATGCAAAGTATGAAGTGGAATATGCAACTCTCTTTGAGCATTATATATGTACTGCTGCAGAGCTGCTCTATGGTGTGGTCAGAATAGGTTACTTGTTGCATATAGTAACTAAATGCTTGTACTACTTCCTAATAGAATGTCTGTTTTAATTAGCTCATACTATAGCATAATACTCTGTAGTACTAACTTTTATACCATTTGTGCAATCCACTTAGATAGATCACTCGCGGATGCTGCATTTTGCGCCTTCTATGTTTGGTATATATCAAAGAAACTTTTCTGGGTAGATGGTTATACTTCATGACTGAGTTTGTGTTCTTATTCATTTATCTGTCAAAAGATTTTTTCTTTATGCTGGGTATATAGCAAAAGTCAAATCTCTTCTGGGCAGATGTCTACATTTCAAGAATGAGTATTTTTTATAAATTTAAATTTTCTTTGTGTTTACATATAGCTAAATCATACAGGGTTTAGATAATCCTGAATGTGGGTGCATGCTCTTAAAATGACAGATTTGGTTTTCCAAGAACCATACAAGGGACGATTTTTTTATAATCAATTCCATCATTCATCTGGAAAGATACAACGTATGAATGTGAAATATGCAACTCTCTTATGAGCACTATATATGTACTGCTGCAGAGCTGCTAACAGGGTGTGGTCAGATTAGGTTATTTGCTTCATATAGTAACTAAATACTGTTACTATTTCCTAATAGAATGTCTGTTCTAATTAGTTCATACTATAGTATAATATTATGAACTTTATACTATTTTAGCAACCCACTTAGATAGATCACTCGCGGATGCTGCAATTTATCTCATTAGTTTAAGTGTGAGGCTGGAAACGTGCAGAGATGGATAGAGAGCGATTTCGACCGGGGTTGCCTCCTCTCTGTCATGTTCTCAGCCAATGATCCTCTCAACTCATCATCATCATTGGTAAAAAGATTTTTTCTTTCTTCTGGGTATATAACAAAAGTCAAACCTCTTCTGGGAATATGTCTAAATTTAATGAATGAGTACTTCTATATAAATTTAATTTTTGTTTGTGTTTTCATATAGAAAAATCATACGGAGTTTAGATAATTCTGAATGTGGGTGCATGGTCTTAAAATGTCAGATTTGTCTTTCAAAGAACCATATAAGGGATGATTTTTTATAATCAAGTTCATCGTTTATCTGGAAAGATGCAAAGTATGAATGTGGAATGCAACTCTCTTTGAGAATTATATATTCATTGCTGCAGAGCTGCTCTATGGTGTGGTCAGAATAGGTTACTTGTTGCATATAGTAACTAAATGCTTGCACTACTTCCTAATAGAATGTCTGTTTTAATTAGCTCATACTATAGCATAATACTCCGTAGTACTAACTTTTATACCATTTGAGCAATCCACTTAGATAGATCCCCCGCGGATGCTGCATTTTGCGCCTTCATGTTTGGTATATAGCAAAGAAACTTTTCTGGGTAGATGGTTATACTTCATGACTGAGTTTGTGTTCTTATTCATTTATCTGTCAAAAGATTTTTTCTTTCTGCTGGGTATATAGCAAAAGTCAAATCTCTTCTGGGCAGATGTCTACATTTCAAGAATGAGTATTTTTTATAAATATAATTTTTCTTTGTGTTTTCATAAAGCTAAATCATACGGGGTTTAGATAATTCTGAATGTGGGTGCATGGTCTTAAAATGCAGATTTGGTTTTCCAAGAATCATACAAGGGAAGATTTTTTATAATCAATTCAATCATTCATCTGGAAAGATATAACATATGAATGTGAAATATGCAACTCTCTTATTAGCAGTATATATGTACTGCTGCAGAGCTGCTAATAGGGTGTGGTCAGATTAGGTTATTTGCTTCATATAGTAACTAAATACTTTTACTATTTCCTAATAGAATGTCTGTTCTAAATAGTTCATACTATAGTATAATAGTATGAACTTTATACTATTTTAGCAACCCACTTAGATAGATCACTCGCGAATGCTGCAATTTGTCTCATTAGTTTAAGTGTGAGGCTGGAAACGTGCAGAGATGAATACAGAGCAATTTCAACCGGGGTTGCCTCCTCTCTGTCATGTTCTCAGCCAATGATCCTCTCAACTCATCATCATCATCATTACCATTGGTAAAGAGATTTTTTATTTGTACTGGGTATATAACAAAAGTTAAATCTCATCTGGGAATATGTCTAAATTTCATGAATGAGTATTTCTTTATAAATTTAATTTTTCTTCATGTTTTCATATAGCAAAATCATACGGGGTTTAGATAATTCTGAATGTGGGTGCATGGTCTTAAAATGTGAGATTTGTCTTTCAAAGAACCATATAAGGGATGATTTTTTATAATCAAGTCCAACGTTCATCTGGAAAGATGCAAAGTATGAATGTGGAATTTGCAACTCTCTTTGAGCATTATATATGTACTGCTGCAATGCTGCTCTATGGTGTGGTCAAAATAGGTTATTTGTTTCATATATTAACTAAATACTTTTTTACTACTTCCTAATAGAATGTTTGTTCTAAGTAGTTCATAACTTCATTCTAAAGTATAACAGTATGAACTTTTATACTATAGTACACTCTCTAAATCATTTCACTTTTACTACTTCCTAACTTGGAATTTTGTATTCTGTATCTAAATCATTTTACCTTACTCTTGACTTGAAGCTTGAATTTTCTTGATTAGGGTAAATAAAAGAGATTCCCAAAAATGAATGATCAAGAATCAGATTCTGGATTCCTCAGTCTTTTTCATGTAGACAAGTTCTTCTATTATTCCTATGGAGAGAGTGGTCAGCCTGGAGCGGGAAATGGTCAACAACAGTATGCTGATGATGACACAGTTTACACCAATGCTAATGAGGAAATTGCTCATGCGTTTCAAAACCAGCTCTCAATTACAGGAGAATCTGGAGCTTACTTTACTGAAGGGTGTTATCATGGCCAGCAATTCCCCAGTGATGATGGTGTCCAGTCATGGCAGGTTACTGATGACTATCCAGAATCTTCCATTTTGGTTCAGCCAGGGCATGCTCCATCAAAGGATCATTTTTCTGGTACTGTTAAGTATTCAATCTTTTTATCCATATGCTCCTTACATATATTAGCATTACATATGCCATGATCGATGAACTTTAAATATTCTCAGGAAATAATAACGAAGATCCTGAAAAGTCTATTCGCTTTGGACCATCTTCCTCTAGCCACCCTGCTGAAGACAGACGTTCAGGTGGTGAAGAACCCAACCAGGTGTTGGGAATAAAATATGAATCAGAGTTTGATGCTGATATCGCCAGGCGGCTCAATGAAGTTGATGCTGTTCCAGTGAGTATACATTTTGTTGCAATTATTTTTATGCCAAACTGGAATCGAAACTTATATTGTGCTCCTTTTATGCAGCTCATTCCTAGAATAAATACACATATACCCTCGGACGATGAAACCACATCTCATAAAGAAAGGCTTCTAAATAGGTAATTGCTAGTTTTTGGAAAGGTTTTCAATAAAGAGACATTAATGATGTTTCTTAGTCAAACTTCATTTTGAAGTTTGAACTGGTTTTTCCTTATTATGTTTAGGTGTAATGACTCTTAAAGCATGAATGCAGAAACAGTGACAGCGTAATTTATGTGCATGTTGAGCAGTTTAGTGCATGTTTAGTGCAAGTACTGTGTGAGCTAATAACCTAAAAACAACCTAGAGATACTAAAAATACCCAATTAGCAGTAATTGGACTGAAACGTTCTTTGCTTTTGAAAGTTATCAAAGTAAAAATTATGCAAACTTCCTGAAAACTTTTCATTTGAAAAACGTTCTTTTTACTTTTTCATGATATATGCATAATTCTTCCTTTGAACATCCTGAAACCTATTCGTTTTTCATTAAGGTTGTTAGTGACTTTATAACATTTGGACAAAGTTCTGTTTACTTACTTTATCTTCTACACTTTCACTATTTCTGTTTTTAGATTGCAACGTTGTGGCCTGGTTGAGAACATAGTCGAAGGGGATGGGAACTGTCAGGTTATCTCCTTCATTGTTCCATTTAGTTGCAGATTTCTTTCCCTTACTGACTTTTAAGTATAACCTATTTTATTTTGGTTTTATCTTCCAGTTCCGTGCTCTATCAGATCAGTTTTATCGGATGCCCGAACATCACAGTTTTGTGAGACAACAAGTTGTTAATCAGGTGATTCTCAGTAGATCTTATTTTTTCGGATACTTAATATCGATTTTCTTGAGCACCTATTCATTGTGATCTTTTATAATTTTCAATTCCATCAGCTTATGAATCACCCAGAGATGTATGATGCATATGTACCAATGGCTTATGGTGATTATCTGAAGAGGATGATGGAGTACTACTCAGTTCTTCTCCCTTGATTTATTTTTCCCGTTTCTTTAGTTTCATACTGTTTTTATTTTAACTAAATAAGGTATGCATTTATTAATTACTATTAACAAATTCAGGGATGGTGAGTGGGGTGATCATGTAACATTGCAGGCTGCTGCTGACTTGGTATAAATCTAGTTCTTCTTTACAAACAAGTTTATATTACATATAATAATATTTGGTAATAACATATGTTGGTGTCACTTTTTACTTGTTGGACAGTATGGAGTGAAGATTGTTGTCATAACATCACACAAGGAGACCTGTTTCATCGAGATCCTTCCAAGGACACAAAAGTCTAATAGAGGTAATTTCCTTTTGATTCTTCTAAATGTGGTACATTTCTAAGTTTCTATATCAGATGATACAATCGAAGAGAAATTTATTATGGAAATTGCATTTATTACATGGAGAGGAATGTTTCTATTTTAACTAACTGGAAAGATCAATAGAACAAATGAAAATAATATCAGATTGTGCATTGCAAGATAGGATTTTGTGCGTAGCTTGACTTCTGCCTTTCTAGTAAGAGAACCAATTTCGAGTAGAGAAGTGATTTGTTTCATCATCTCTGCTTCTATTGATCATATCTTCAAAGAGGAAAATGTGAGTGTGGCCTTAATAGACAAAGCTCTTATTAACATTTTCCCAAAATATCATACTCCGTAAGAGTTTTGTATTAGTAAGACACTAATACTTCAATGATGAACGCAGTGTCACTTTTTATGTTGTGGTGTATACAGTAATGTCTTTTGAAAACTCTGTGCATACTGTGTGCACAGTGTATGTGGATCGTGTGTATATTTTGTGCAATAGATTAAAAGATTTCTTTTCCCAATTTGAGCATCAGTGTAATTTTTCTTATGGTAATGTGACACTTTGACCTTTTATCTCTCCATGCAGTCATATATTTGAGTTTTTGGGCGGAGGTGCACTATAATTCTATATATCCTCATGAAGGAGGTATCGACCACTTGGATCAAGGGATTAATACTTCTGAGGAAGTCAACTCTAGCTACTCTCCTGCAGGTGAGTGTACATAGAAACATTTTTATTAGTTTCCAGTATGTCAAATTTTATACTTCTGAGGAAGTAGTATTTTAAATTTTGTTAGAATGTACTCACTGATTGATTCATTAGTTCCTTCTGTAATCACTAGAAATGATTATTTCAGTTGCAAGTTCTCATGTGGGAGACTTGAAGGTGAAGAAAAAGAAGTGGTGGAATTTCTTAAAAAAGAAATAGAGGTAAATAGAGATATTATAGAAGGGAGACAGCTTTTGTTTAATGACTTCATTTTTATTTTTCTCTCTCTCTTGATTGGTCTACCACACATAGTAGCATTCTGATATTTTTGGTTCATACTCTTATCCAATGCGAATGTCCTACACTCCTACTATCTTAAGGGTGTAAATTTTGCATTACTGGGCCCTTTTTGGTGCCTAATATTGCACTTTTTTATATTTTATTTTTATTCTTAGTGAACAACTATACTAGAATTTAAAGAGTGAATTATTTGTTTCCTATGGCAGTTGTTTACACTGTGCTGCTATATATGTAGGTTGATGTTGCAGATTTCAACTGAAGCTTCTTGGCCCATGTCAGAGATCTTGCTGGTGCAAATCCAATCATATTAGTTGTGACTAAGGTAAAATAAACAAGAATTAAAGGTTCTATTCTACAAATGCTACTGGAGTACTGCTATTGCAACTGCTTTTGCTTCAAGCACGAGTATCTCTTTGTACTTGTTTAAATATAATTAAGTCAGATCTTTGTTTGATAAAGGTGGATCTTCTTCCAAAAGAAACAGACCTTAATTGTATTGGTGATTGGGTTGTTGAGGCAACAACGAAAAAGAAGCTGAAGTAAGCACTAGATATGTCACACACACCTTTATTCTTTGAAGTTTATGATACAAGCAATACAGTTATTTTGGAAGTAGGCCAGTCACTACTACTACTTTGACTTCTATTACAACGACTACTACTACTACGACCACAACCGCAGCCACGACCACTACCACTACTACTATCTTTTCTATTTACTTTTGATAGTTTATCAGGCATGCTAGCTTGAGGATCTACAATTTTCACAGAACAAGCATTTAATGTAGAAGTAATACCTCTTTGTCGATTCCTAAATGTACTTCTACTAGAAAAAAAGAAAGAACACTATGATATTACTTACTGAGTTATTGCACATATTTTGTGGTGCTTTAGTGTAATAAATTGTTTACTTGTAGGACATTATATTTACATGCAACTTAAATGGTTCCTTGTGCAGTGTTCTGAGTGTTTATTTAACAAGTTCAAAGTCTTTGGTTGGCATATGTGGAGGGGTGTCAGAAATCCAAAAACAGAAGAAGGTAAACTTAATGCTATTTTGATTCTCTCATAATATCATGGATTGTTTGAATCCTTGAAGTAGATGTAATATCAAGCATATTTCCTCAAGTCATCCAGGGTAGCTTTGAATATGTGAAGAAAATATAATGTATCCTCCTAACATCCGACCTGACCTGAAGTGCTTATTACTGTCAAAATAATAGACATTTAACAACTTTACAGATAAAAGGTCCTGACTACCAGAACAAGTTTCCTCCTAACATTTGGCCTGACCTGAAGTGCTTATTACTGACAAAATTATAAACATTTAACCACAACTTTACCTATAAAAGGTCCTGACTACCAGAAAAAGTTTTCGGTGAGATTCTGATACACATGTGGTGTATATGGCATAGTGATGGGACACAAATGGCGCCACTACATGCTCGTTAGCAGGGTGTTTTGTTGGAAGCATGATTCCAACAACAAGTCAGGAAGACAGGAACAAAGAAGTATCGTGAGCGGCATTCTCGCCGTTATTACTATAGTGGGAAAGCTTGAGGATACTTCAGAGACACAGCACATGATCGTTTTGTTGAAGAATCTGATATTTTTAAAGTAACTCTAAAATGTTGGACTAATCTTTTAGAATTGATGTTTTCTGTGTTCCCACCCACAGTACAAGTGCACCTGCGCCCGTGCGTTGTTGCCTAGTTGTTGTAGTCCTCGTCGTGTTTCCCCAATTTACAAAATGGACTAATTCCATTAACTTTAAAGTCATGGCTACAGTATTCTGTTCTTAATGTAGTAGTCCACATTGTTTTGGTTATAGATAGCTGGTTGTTGGTTGGCATTTCCAATGATGTTTTTGGGATATGGACATGTTGTATATTTGGAGCACCTCCAAGAGGGGTGTCTACTTTTCACATTCCCTTGCACGTAGGTCCCATTTTTTATCTCACAATTTTTATGTGTTGGACCTACATGTCTCCATATTCATTTTCTTAAATCACTTTTCATCCATGGATCCTGTGTAAAGTCCATGTGTGGACACTGTCCTTTTAGCCGACCTTGAATTCTTTTTGGGATTAAGACTTGGATGTTGTTGTATCTTTTTCATTTTTCCGTACACATCTCTCTCTCTATATTAAATTAAAATAATCATCCTATCTATCTATCTTCTATGACACGTAGGATGGACCTCTCTACCATCTACTTTCCCATTGGTATAAGGCTCATATTACTATTAGCTTCTTTCATTTTTTTTACTACCATCTTTTGCTTTCTATATTCCTAAAATTTCAATGAATTGTATTTTTTATATGCACGGCAGAGACGTTTATGTCCTGGTTAGAATGTGTTTTGAGTGGCAAAAGTTGATGGACATCCATTGAGATGATTATATGTTCAAGCTTTTGTCTCTTAACTCTTCTTTCATTTGATTTGGTATTCCACTGGGGGTAGGCAGGTTGAATCTTGAGTTTATTGATTTTGCCAGGGTTCAGCTAATGTTGGAAAATCTGCATTTATCAATGCTCAGTTAAGTAAGTTATTAAGCATCTTAACCTGTTCCGTTTGCTTTTTCTTTATTTGGTATATATTCATGTTTTTTCAAGTATTGAATATTGAACATGAACCAGAGATGATGTCATACAAGGACCCAGTGGCTGCTGCTGCAAGGAAATACAGACCAATTCAATCTGCTGTTCCTGGAGCGACTTTGGGTCCAATACAGATTGATGCTTTCTTAGGTGCAGGTGTAAGTATTATTTCAATAGGCCAACTTTTGTAACAAATGTTTTCAATAAAACCGTAAATGGAAACAGTGTAGTGATTGAAGAATCTGATGTTCTGGTGAACTTTTTTGGGCCAGAGTTATTGTCCAACAATTGCCTAACAAATTCCCTGTTGCAATGGAATAGACTTTTCTTTTACCTGTTTTCTGCAAGTTGTGCATAATTTGGCTGTCCAAATCGTATTTTTTCCTTTTAGATAATGTACAATACTCCTGGAGTCCATCTCCATCAAAGACAAGCTGCAGTGGTTCATTCAGAGGATCTGCCTGCTCTTGCTCCTCAAAGTCGGCTTCGTGCCTAAGATATTTTATTCTGACCATATTAAAGAATAAAAAAGCACCATGTTTTTCCTTTTCCCTTTTTGCTTAATTCTTTTGTTATTGTGACTAGGACTCTCAGTTGGCTTTACACAAACTGATCGCTGATCAAGTTGGATCCAGCGGTTTGACTGGATTCTCTATGTTCTGGGGAGGTCTTGTGCGAAAAGATGTTTTGAAGGTTTTGTGTCTAAAGATTAGTAAAATATAATTTTAAAATCAAAATAGTTTTTATTTTATTCCAATTCTGTTTTTATGCAATCTTATTGCAGAGAGTGTTTTTGTGCTTGCTAACTGCCTAACTGCTCATTTTTTTCAGGCAGTGTTTTTTCTTCTAATGACTTTCTTTGGTTGTACATTTTCATCCCCCAGGCTCTTCCTGAGACACGGTTAATGTTTTATGGACCCGCGTGTGATGTAGCCATATGCCCATATCTGGTCTGGGATGGATTTCTGTTGAACCTGTTGGCATTACGCTCAAATCATCTAATAGTTGGATTGTAGATGAGACTGTTGGGGAGTTAATTTTGGTTGTTCATGTTCCTAAGCCAGTTGAGATATTTGTTCGGCCACCAATGCCGGTAGGGAAAGCAGGAGCAGAATGGTACAGTATAGGGAGCTAACAGAGACTGAAGCTGAAGTCAGGCCTAAATGGTTCTTCTGACCAAGATCACATTTGCTACCCGGGCCGGTCCCGGGCCCACCTATTCAGAACTGGCGGCCCGCCCGTTCCTAGGCCCGGCCCGGCCCGAATCCAGCCCTGGGTAGCAACCGCCTTGAGTTTTTCTGATATTAGACAACCCAAAATGATAATATAAAAAAGTGGAGTTCTTACAAAAGTACGGCCGTGTAGGAGCAGTGCAAGGGTAGACAATTTTGTCTATCTTCTTATACAAAAGTGTTTTGTGATTATTTTGAGTTTCCATGTAGAGATTTGAGTTTTTTGCAATTGCTATGCATAGTTGTTTCCATGGATTTTTAGGATTATTTTACTTGTATGCCCAAACTTAATACGACATAGGTGTTAAAGTTTGCAAACTCATATAACTCTTCTGTCATAACAAATTTTAAAATGCATTCACACTTCTGTCTCAATACATTAATCTTTCGGCATCTGAAATTGACAAAAGATTTTTTATTTTGTAACTACTAATGCTAAATATAATTTTATAGATAAATATGGTAATGAAATAAAGGATAATACTTAAAAGTATTAAGGATGTATACATACTAATATGAATATGATGTATACATAAACTGATAAAAGGCTACCTAAAATTTTGAAGCTCTCTAAAATGCCTACCAAATTTATAGTTAGACATGCATATGATTTTGTAATTGGCTTCACATTCTGATTGATATCACCTGCGTCATTTACCCAAGTCATTGAATAGTAGTCTTCCTTTGTGTATTAAGTACTTGTGTATTATAATGTTTTGCTACAAAATGCAAATGGATGTTACTGTTAATCATTCAATGTTTTTTTAGATGATAAAAATCACTTAAGTTCTGATGGGGGTAGTAGTTGCAATGAAAAACAAAACAAAGTTGATTATGGTGATGTTGAAAATGTTATTCAAGGAAAACGTGAAACACAGGTTTGACACGTGCTGACATATTAGAGGTTTAGAATTTGGCTTCTTTGCTGATGGGGTACACCCTCATTGAGGGCAAATTGCCCGACTTATTTTAATTTGTAGAAAGTTTGAGTAGCCATTTTCCAGCTTGTCAACTATTTATTTTTACCAAACACTTCTGAATTATTTAATAATGAATTAAAGCAGCGCTAATCGTACTTTTTTGCAGAAGTAATTATATTTTCCTTTTATGAACAAACAATATTTTACTACATAATAGTTTTCCTTTTTATTCAAGTAAATTAGCAATTTCAGTTTGATAATGAACCGGAGAAGCTGGCTTAACCTTATTTACATAATTACATGATGAATCGACTGTTGTGGTAGGTCTATTCAGGCAAAATTTTTAACTGATGACAATCCAAGATACACAATGGAGTGTGCTGATGTGGGGATAAAGGTTCTTCTCTTTGATTATGAAAATTCTTATCCATGGTGCAAGACTGATGTAATTGAAGGGCATCCTTTGGTTACAAAAGTTCATAATTGGGAAGAACTGGAGCAACAATTGGAAGCGTGGATTTTTCCTGAAATCAATGCAAAGTAGGTTAGGTCTGTTTTTAGTGTGAAAGAAAACCAATGAAGTTCAATAGGCTGTTGTTTGATAAAGTTTTTTTCATGTCTGTTTCATTGATTATTCCATCATTATGCCTTTATTGCAATTTTCAATTGGTCAGTTTACAACCCAAACAATAAGTGTTAAGACCCGGGGTTCCATCTTAAAAGGTCAACCTCATAGGAGGAGAGCCTTATGTAGTGTTTTATTGTTTTATAGCTTTCCGGTGTGGGACAAATACTTTAACAGTAAGCTATCGGCTTCTAACGATTATGGTTTGAGTAGGAAACTAAGCAGCAACGTACACACCAAGACATTGAGATCTGTAGGTGAAGAGTGTTAATCATTTTAAGAGCCTCATATACTGTCCAGTGGGGGATAAACAATTCATTTTAAGGCCATCAGTCTTGATTTCAGGGCACTAATATGATTGAAGAAGCTGTAAGGTGTAAACTTTGGTTTATGCTCAATTCTCAACATTTTTGTTAACTTCACTTTATATTTGGAGCAAGCCCTTGAACCCTATACAAATAAGCAAATAACATTTCTTGCATGTTTATATCATGTCATGATTAACCAAAACTTGCTTTGGAGAGTATTTTATTTTATTTCACAGCTTACCTTTGACATTAATAAATGGTTCAATTTTAGGGGATCTCATCAACAACCCATTCTCATATTGGTCATATTATATATACGTGTATAGAACACAAAGTTCATTACTGTAAATGTTGTTTATGCTTTACACTCTGGAAGATTGAACATTTTTTCCATTACCTTTATTGTAGTCATATTATACTGCAGTTCAGATTGAGTGAGAAGACATTCCTGGAGAACATGACAGTAATGTAGAAGGAAGTGGAGATGATGAAAAAAATGAACAACATTTACATTGCGGTGATGGTCACACATCAAAAGAGGGTGAAGAAGATTTGAATTATGATAGTGATGGAAAACTAAAGGAGGTTCACAGACCAAAGAACCAGCTGTCACAGTTTCAAAGAGAAAAAGTGAAAGTGAACCTCCAAACACTCAACCTCATGCAGCAGGGTGCATCGAATCAGCCTCTAATGGGCCATTTAGGCCCTAGTATTCTTGAGTAATAGTTGTAATGGCTGGGAAATATGTAAGGCCTAACATGTGATGCCAATTGCAGTTGAACATTTAGTATGATTTTGTAGCCTGATTTTTAATGTTTTAAACTCATGTTGTTGTGCGATTTAGTCAGTGTCATGCTTTGTTGTGATGTTGTTAAGTGGTTTGTAAAACATTTTGTTCTCTGTAATGTGATTCCCATTGTTGTCTTGTTAAAACTGTGTAGCCCAGTGTTACATTCTGGATTTTTCATTAAATTGTGAATCGGGAAGTGCAGCTGCTGGATTATTCATTAAATCCTGTTAAATTATGTTATTCTGGATTTTTTTAATTAAATCTTGTTAAATCATGTTGGGATTTTGATTCAATTGTTGTTGTACTTTTTCAAAATTTGGAAGTCCAGCTCCATTCATATTGAGCCCAAAAAATAGTGAAGCTCCAAGACCACGAACTCCCAATGCTCCACCAACATTTGGACCAGTATCCCTAGGTTTCTTTTGGTTAGCATTTGGAAATTCAGGATAAATTGCACCAGTATGGGGACCCAAGCATGACTGATTTTACCAATTTATGCTTGAGGACAGGCTGCTAGTAATTTAGACTAACCAGGTGAATGATCACTCGCAGCAACAAAGTATTGATGTTAAAAAAAGCACTACAAAATGATCGCTGGACTTTGAAGCATCTCTTCATAATCACTTATATAAATCATCCTCAGATTCAGCATATAAATTAGTCAAAACACTTTCAGCATATGAATCAGCATATCCTCATTATATATTGCAGCATATTAATCATCACATTTCAACATATAAATCACTACAAAACCAATATAGAATACTGTCATTTGTCTTTCTGACTTGAAACTCATTATTCCCAAGGATACAAAAAACTATTGTGTAGAAGTTGTAGCTGACAAAAATCTACTGTTTAAAAGACTTTTAGCTTACAAATGTTAGCCACCATATACACTTCGTAGCTTAAATAAACAACTACTCCATACAATTGGTAGCTAACAAAAAGCTCTATGCATTATATCATGTTGCAACTCTTCATCATTTTCATTGTCAAGGATTCTGGTTCATTAGAAAACAAAAGCCAATGGTACTTCAATATATAATGCAGCTTCTAGTAGCCACATGTTGTGATCATGGGCAAGACCTTCATACTGACAAGATATTGTTTATGTCTTCTGGTTCCTAACATGTAAAGATGGCAGGAACAAAAGCACAACTATTGTGAGAATATATTAATAAGCTTTTACAAAGTCAAAGCATAATTTTGTTTCTAAAATAACAGTTTAGAAAAGCCACAGGACGGAAAATCCTTAGGAACCTGATACTTCCACTTCTTTAGCACCACAAATCGTCTCCATTTTGGCCTTTCGATATTGAGGGGCACCAAATTCAATATTTTTCTTCACACACCAGAGACGACACTAGATTCCAGAGGGAACATCATCTAATGGAGGCCAAAAACAAAAGAGGTGGTAAAATTTCCTACAGTAGGTGGGTAGAAATCATATGCAATAGTAAGGAAATTGAAGAAAAGTCTCAAGTCGCAGTCAACATTTAATTGAGTGTTTCGAGAATCTAAATGGACTATGGGAGCCAATATAACACCAATGCTAAGGAACGAGATGAACTATGACATTATCATAATTATAGCCAGTCACATCAAGTACCATTGACACTAATTAAAACTATATGCTACTATGTATTATTTAACCCCTATTAAACAGTTTTACTATGAACACATAAGAGATCACACACAAGCATTTCTCATCTCGCTTGCACGCATCAAAAACAATTTTTAGATCATCCATCTTAGAATCAATGTTTGCACCATTGGATTTCCCACTAGGATTATCTTCAGCACCCACTTTATCTTAACAGTAGGAGCATTCACATGGACCATTACAGATGCTATAAACTAAGTTGAAAGTGATGCCAAAAGGAGGTCATTGTATGATTCCTTTTAATATGGATAGGAATAGAATGTTTTCGGTTAACAATTCAAAAGTTTATTATATCCTAGAATGAAATTCTGAAATATATTAAAATAAAGACCGGTGAAAGCTAGCTAAAGGAAGGGAAATCAACCGAGACCCCGTGAGTAGCGGCGAGCGAGAGCGGAGCCTAGCAAGTATACCCCACCCACAAATTGAAAAACATGAGCAGTTATAGAGATGTACTACAAAATCATATTAATCTTTCAAAAACTGGACTTGGAACTTCTGTCAAGGTAAAAAAAAAACTCATGCACCAAAGTTGTTTAACCGGGTAGCGATTTAATATGTTGGTCCTTTTTAGTGAGTTTATGATGAACTAGCAAATCATATATGGTCATATATATGGATATATAAACATGCTCTTTTTTTTAGATTGAACCCTCTCTCTATACAAAGATGTTGCTTCTGTACACCTTTTTCCCATGTTCTTGTATTGCAGACATCAAATTGAAGAACATAACATCCTTGTAAAAAGTTTTATTATAAACATCCTTTCTTTCAAATAGCACCACAAGTGCAAAGGTCCACACTTGATGAACGAGTGAATCATGACAAAGAGTGCAGCTTAACAGAAACTATAAGAAATGATGAGTCATCATAAGTCTGGCAACAAGTTCAAATAATTCTAAAATTCAAAGAAAGATAAGCAAGTATATAAATGAATTAAAATCCATAGCTTCATAAAAGAAAATTGGAAAAGTTTTTAGAAAAATGTCTTCACTTTTGATTGCCCTATTATGTTTCTCCTCATTTTGTAAGTTCATGTCTAATCCAGACAGTTTTTATTCTCTTATTAGATATGGTTGGAGGGATTGTTCAACATTCGCTACATTAATTGATTGTGAGTAAAAACAAGCGTAAAATTTTACCTTTTTTGTTTCATACATGCACCACAGGAAGCAACTTTTTCCATAGCTACAAATGTTGACTGAGCGGTAACAAAAGCTAATCGACACATAGCATTGTTGAACCATACTTAAACAGTGTTTGAGGTTGCTTAAAAAAAGCGCTTTTCAGCTTTTGACTTAAAAAAAGCTAAAAAGAGTGTTTTCAAATGACAGCTTCTGCTTAAATTAATCACTTAAAAGCTAAAAGCTGGAAGCAGGTGGAAGGGTGCTTTAAACTGCTTTTCACTTTTTCTATTACACAAAAAGTACTTATTTTACCAAACATTACCAACTTTTACTTTTTCAGAATCACTTTTTTCTCAAACACTAACAACTTTTACTATTAATCACTTTTCCCCAAAATCACTTTAAAAAATCACTTTTTTAAAGTTGAAGCAATGGCAAACACTCCCTTAGAGAAGAGATAACCTTAAGTTTCAAATTTGAGAAACTCTTGGGTTCCTATAAGAGCCAGTTTTCGGTTCCAAAAGGTCTGAGACCTTTCGGGGGGAATGTCTGTTAAAATCATACAAACTTAAATCCCTTATTTGTCCCATGAATTGAATCGCAAACCATCGAAATGAATCTTACTTGATGGTAGTTTTAATGATTGGATGCGCTACCAGGCCCTTCATCCTAGTTATGATTGTGTCGAGCAATTCTGAAATTGATTGGTGGTATTCGATCCGGATTTTTAATCAGGGAAAAAGCTCTTCAGTGGTGATGGCAGATAGAAACGATAAAATTGTGTGGGACCACTTAGCAATTTTTAATATGTTTAATGAAATGGCTGAGGTGGATTATATTTCCAATAGTATTGTGCCACATGTCGGATGCACCAAAACGTTGCACAATAGTGAGGCACCGAAAAGGATAATTTATACCGTACACCCGGGTAGGGTTGTAAACGAATCAAATAATTTGTACTCGATTCGCGATTCGAATTCGTATAAGACGATTCGAATCTGGAAAATTCAAATACAAATACAAATAAGAATATAAAATTTAAATTTGATTCGAGTTGTTATCAAATACAAATAAGAATATCAGTGTATTCAATTTGAATATTTATAAAATATATTCGATTAGTAATGATGGTAATGTTAATATCAACATTAATAATAATAGTAATAACACTATAATAACTTTTAAAAGATAGCAATACTCTCGAAGTGTGATCCATATATACATTTTTGCATATAGATTTCAAGCCCATTCTTAATAAACCAGAATATAAATACGAATTCAAATCAATTTTTTGGTTCAAATGGCTTTCAAATACAATACACATAATTATGTATTCGATTTGAAGAATAAAATTAGAGTTGTTTGACTTTGATATATACAATTATCAACTTATTTCACACATTATAAGTATAATTTCTAATACGTGTGTTAGTGTTTATTTCAAAAAGTTTGAAATAGATTTATATTTATTAACCATAAAATTAATTCACTTTAGTATATTGTGCACCATTGAATCTAAAAATGCATTGATCTATTAAATTTAAATTTTAAAAACACATTAAGTCATAGCATGCATTTATTATTAAGATCCGGAGTTTCGTCCTAAAAGGTCAACCTGTTAGGAGGAGTAGACCATGTGTTAATATAACACTTTGTTCATCCAAACTTTTCCGGTGTGGGACATTTAACACCCCTCCTCACAATCAGACACTTCGTCTAGATCGTGTCATCATTCATTTTTTTTCATAGGTCCGTTTTTTTCATACGGCCGTAATTGTCATTTTTTTTATAATTGTGTCATCACGATTCATAAGGGGCCCCACACATTGGATCAATTTGGCTCTGATACCATGTTAAGATCTGGGGTTCCATCCTAAAAGGTCAACCTGTTAGGAGGAGTAGACCATGTGTTAATATAACACTTTGTTCATCCAAACTTTTCCGGTGTGGGACATTTAACACAACATAAACTATACGGAGTATAAGAAAGTTATTTTAAAGTGATATTTGACTAATATTTAACCTAGGTTCAAATCGATTCGATATTCGTATATGATTCGTTAACTATTCGTATTGTTAAACAAATACAAATACAAATCGAAATTAATATTCGTTTCATATTTGAATTCGAATTCGTATTCGAAAAAATTAAACATATACAAATACAAAATCTCATTATTCGACTCGATTCGGTTCGTATACAACCCTACACCCGGGTGTACGGTTCTCACTGTACATCTGGGTGTTTTGTAATACATATCAACTTTAAGCCCTATTTCTTCTTTTCTTTTTATTTCCTTGGACAGTCCATCTCCAGATCTTGACACGGATATTAGTCGGTGGAGGTAGCTCTCGACGGCTGACTTCCCCAATGGGACGTTCACGCGGATTCCGCCGCAAGTGACTCCGGCGCCGACTTTCGTAGTTTTCAGGCTTCCCACCTTCACTCTGACCTTAGTATCCGACTGCACCGGCAGGATCTTCTTTGACTTCAATATGTTTAGGTCTCCGCCGTCGAGAGTCTTCCTTGAGCTAGCGATTGTTGCTTTCAGAACCGTAGAGTTCTTAGTTCCGTGTTCTAATCCACGAATCTTTTTTGTTTTTGATTTTGACTAGTATAGTACCTGTACGATGCACGGGATGATATTTTCTTAAAATATTTAAAATTATGGTAACTCTAATTAGGGGTGTAGTCAGGGGTGAAGGTCGGGGTGGACCAGTACAAAGTTTTTTTAGACAAATTTTTATATTAAAATATACTCCGTAAATAATTTCAAATTTGTGGTGGACGGAGCTCGAATGGGCCCTTCTACATCCGAAGTAGATAAAGAGTTTATTCTTAAATATCAATGCAATAAACTTATAGATAAAAATATGACTAAAGTTATTATGAATGAACCATCACAGTCACTATAGTATAAACAGACACATTATTATGGTTACTAAAGTTATTTATATAGATGTATAGTCAATAAAGTATATGAAATCACATTTTTATCCACTACCTTCAATAGACATATATTTGTCATTAACGGATAGATATTTGCATCTTGGCATGTTACCCGTTGAGTCAGCTTTTAAATGGGTCCTTACCAATTAAAATCGAATTTTGAATCATCTTAATTTGGTGAGTTGTGATTCCGATTGAACATTGTTTCACTTCAGAGAGCAAATTGAGCAATTACAGTGAATTTAGGGATGTATTTGATTTTTGGCCCAATATTTAAAAGTTTTACAAATTCTCAAATACTTCCTTCTATTAAATATTGTTTTCTTACATTAATAACACTTCAATTCGACCAATTAATAACACGTGAGCAACATACAATTGATATTGAACAATCTTCTGCATGAAGGTCAATGTTTCTCCTAAATTCTGTTCTCAACTACAGAGTAAATAAGTAATCGAGCATTCGATCCATTCACATCTATATCCATTTATATCGTATTTTACACTTTGCCTAATTTTTGCAGGATTAACCTTCTTTAGATCCGGTGTTCAGGTTCATCAACCAAATATTTTATAATTAAATGAAAGTTGGGTTTGAAAAACTACAAATTTTGGTTTCAAGTTAGGTAATTTTTTTAAATTATTTAAAAATCAGACTATTACGTTTTTCCATTCAGTTTCATTATTGAATCAGTTAAAAATGTTAATCATATATTAATTGTATATCCTATACTATCAATCACATTTCACTTTTTAAAAGTATACAAAAAAGTGGATATTTGGAAAAAAAATAAAAGTGGTTCAATAATACATTTTTGACAATCTAAAACAATATTATTGAGTTTTCGGCTTCATCATGAAACTTATTATAGTGCATTATTGGTCAATGCTTCTATTCATAAGTCGGTGTTACAACCTTTATACAATCGTACAAAGGCAGATTAGCCTCTAAATGTTTAACACACACCTTGCAATAGAATATCTCTGATGGACGTTTGTTAGCCATTTGCTTCATACAAAAAATACTAAATGCACATCAATTAATATCTGGAAACAACATTTCCCTACCCGACCTGATTCATAAACCGTGATGGAAACATATATATACTCTGTAAGATCAAGAGATAATTACTTCTTCAGAGAAACACACTACTGAATACAAAAACGGCACGCACCTTCTCCACTTAGCTTGCTTATTTGAGGACCGAGGTGTTGTAGGTGGCCGTAAAAATAGTTGTGCTATTTATACTTAAAATATGGATAGTAGAGTCTCTTTATGTATCTCTACTTTGAAATGAAATAATAATGAAATGTTGTTATGCATAAAGACAACTGCCTGGATAAAAGAAAAGATCGATAAACTTTAATGAGCACTCAACTTCTATACCGAGTGGTTTGTATGTGATTATAGAGAAGAAATCGTGTTATTTATACGTACTTGTATGAATGAACAAACAGTATTTCTCTATTCATGAACAGATCATTATGAAATTTGTATTTTTAATTCCCCATAATCACAATATTTTATTAGTTATGTAGAGATCCTACATTCGTTCAATTACATTAAACAACAATAAATTCATTCAATTACATTAAACAACAAAATAGTGAAATACCTAAAAAGAAAATAATAGACTAAATGTAGCTAATAATTATTCAGCTATCAAACTCGTTTGCCCATTCACTTCCATCCCACCTTTTAAGATCAAAATTAACTTCAACAATTAATGATTACACTACATTGCCTTTTCAATTCCCAATAAGCTAGCATATATCATAGGCACTACTCCGTATATTATTCTCGGTGATTAATATGTGAGTTATTCTTGTTGTACCCACTTTTTGTACATTTGAATGTATACACAGGCAATTTAGAGATAAGTTGTCTTCTTCTTAACAAATTGCCAGTGTACATAGACAAAATAGGGGTGGGTACAAAAGTGGGTACAAACATATTTTTTGTTAATATCTGAAATATACTGTAATTCTATATTTCTATTATATGTAGCTAATAATTATTTGATTAAAATAATGATAGACTAAATGTTGAATGACATTGAATCACCAAATTATTGGAAACAGAACAAATTTAAACATGCACAAAACAATTAATTACTGCATACATGTTTTTAGTGATGATTGCATTTTAAACCCCAAAATTCTTTAATAGAATTATTTAGGAATAGAATTATTTAGGAAGAATTTGAATTTGCACGACATTTTTTGAGTCATATTTGACTTTGTACAATATTTTAAAAACCATTAAAGTATGCACTTCATTTCACTATAAAAATATTTGACTTTGCACCTCACTCTTTTACAATTTTTGGGCTGATTAGGTGAATATATTAATGAGTTTGAATGGCGTGCGAGGTCCAATAGCTCTCCTAACATGGGATATTACAATGAGTTTGCTACTCCTCCAGATTTGGTCATGGGAGTACATCCACATTGGCCGTCCCATTATAGTCGGATATCATGGCATTGATGGACAACCACTGCCTGATGAGCCTCCACGTCTGCTAGGACCACATCATGTACGGGGCGAGGACCCTCTAGGCCGTCGGTATGTTTTCAATCGTTTGTATTTATGTGAGTATTTGTTGAATGTAAATGCATTAATAATATCCATATTATTGATATTGTTACATGAATGGTTAGGTGGCTATATGCTGGTCTATCTCGCATGTCATCCGCTACTGGGTTCGGTGTCTACAGGGATGCATTGGATCGGATGTCTGAGGACCAGGTATGGTGTATGTAGTATAACATTAACTAGAATAGGTGTAGAATAAATACTAATTTTGTAAGTTTATGAAACAGATCACATGGATGCCGTTTAGACCTGATATGTTAGCAGAGTTGCCCCCAGCTGGACGAGAGCATTCTCACATCTGGCGAGCACGTGTCCCGTTGATATGTTTTGACATTGTTGAGCTTCATTTGCCTGATAGAGTCATGCGACAGTTTGGGTTTGAGCAGGTCGTTCCACGTCCTATCGACACTTATGTAGAGCTGCATAAGCTGGATAGGCGTGGGAAGCATACAGAGGATTGGGCACTCAGACATGTCCGATACGTGACTATGTGGGAAAGGAGAGCTGAGCTGGCTGTGGTTGGGACACCCACATATGTGCCATCTGTTTCAGGAGACTACATGGGATGGTACTACAGCATCACTCGGTTATTTGTGTCTCCTTCGTTCAGACTCCCTACTCATCATTATCAGCCTAGCTCCTTGGCTTTGCATCTTACGGTGAGTATATTAGTAATTAGTAAAGTAAGTCATTTTATTTATGTAATACTTGTATGTATTTCAATGTAATTGTAATTGTGTTTAATATTTCAGACACGAGCTTTGCAGCGCATACATCAGCGGGCTACTGCCACTGTGACTGATATTCCTGATGTGGACATGTATGGACAGGCTATGACAGGCATTGCCTCATTGTGCTCAGATGTCTTGGGCCGAGTAGACTACAGACATCTTATACACATGCCCCCATCTCAGGAGATGGCATCCACGTCTAGTGCAGCCGTGGCTTCATCATCCCAGACGCAACATGAGAGAGTGGTTCTTCAACCACGACAACGCCGTAGGCGTAGACATGAGCAGCAACATCTCCATGACGAAGCTGATGATGGGAACTTGTAGTTTGTCTTTTGTATTGTAGTTTTTCTTATGCAGTAGATGTTGTACGAATAATTTACAAGTTTTGATGTATTTTGTCTTGTTAAGTATTGTATGTTGTATTGATGTGTTCGAGTATGAATATTAGATGATTACTTGTTATGGCATATATGATGATTGTACTGTGTTATTCCGGTTATGATTTGAAGGTTTTTTACGGGTGTTTATAAGGTGTTTTTTATGTTGTTGAGAGTAGGTGATTGTGAAGACGTGTGTTGTATGTTTTATAATGTGTTGTATCTAGTTCGTAACACTTCAACAGGAGAAGGGAGACCTTATTTATAGCAAAGAGATGAGTCTGGGTTGAGCCGGGGCGAAAAACCTGATGAAATGCTGTTTTCGGACATAGGCACGATCGTGCGTACCCTTGTAGGCACGATCGTGCGTGGCTGGCAGTAGCTGCTCGCCTTCATCCATATTTCAGGGGTAAGTCGCCCAACGGTTTGGCGACTTATAAGTCGCCAAACGGTTGGGCGACTTACCCCTGACCGTGGTTAAGGGCCAGCAGTATTTTGGTAAATACTTTTTTTCCAGCATTATTTCCGTAATTAATTAATTAATTAACATTAATTCGAAAAAAAACTCTGCTAAAATATGTTAAATTATGAAATTAACATAAAAAATTGACATTTTTGAAAATAAGTAATACATGAATAGAGTGCTAAAATAACTATTTATATAAAGTTTGGGATATTTAAATCATTTTTGAAAATAAGTAATACATGAATAGAAGTTTATCTCACATGTCTTCTAGATTATTTTGAAAGCCGTTTCAAATAATCTTCAATCTTCCCTTTTCAATTGCACTCAATACAGTCAACACTGTCCACTCTATCAAATGGCGCCGAACCCCTTCTCATTTTCTTCCTCCTCTTCCCTTGCTCCCTTTCCTACACCTACCCGAAAACCATATGTATTCAGTGTTCGATTCTGCAAACCAGATGCCATCACTTGCACAAACTCGTGGACCGAACCCGAGGGATCCGGAGCTGCGGCTCCGACAAGAGGAGACGAGTTCATCCGTCGCCAGCATTCCGCGGCAGCTGTGAAAGCCGCGCCGAAGAAAAAAAAGCAGAAGCACGAAAATGTCATGAAATTCTCGACTTTGGCTCCGAGCTGTTATGGGTGCGGAGCTCCATTACAAACGTCCGAAATCGATGTTCCGGGATACGTTGACAAGGAAACTTATGACTTGGTATGCAATTTGTTGGGAGTTTTTTTTTTTACTACCGCGCTAGCTGGAAGTTTGCGTACTACTCGTATGATTGTGGTGATTTCAGTGCAGTCAGTAGTCTAAGATGAACTTTATGTCTTCAAGCAAAATTATCAGAAAATTAAAGATTTATCGAGTGAATATAAAATGCAAGCTTTAGTTGGCTTGTGTATGCGAATATGTTTCCCTTAAGACTACCTTTAGAACCGTCTGTGCGGAGTGAAGTTGTGGCAGTTTGATGCTTGTGGAGTTATTAGTGCGTGAACGATATCATATGTACATATGTAGTGTACTACGTACAAATATATCTTTACTAGCTTTAAGTATGGGTACTACTCCATGTGATTGGGGTGATGTCACATTTGTCAGTATTATGAGATGAGCTAATAAACTATTTCCTGAAGCAGAGTACCATAAATCTTGGAGCTTTATTGTGTGATTTGAAAGTGTTGGATTTTGTTGGCTTGAGTATGTTCAGTTAAGACCACCAATTTATTATTACTTGATCATCATCATCATTACTCCAGTGCTGCAAAGGCTCCCCACCTACGATGGGGGTAAGGGGTCAGATATACGCAGCCTTACCCCTATACTAAATCACAGACTATTTCCGGATGACCATAGTGAAAATCGCGTCGAAAATTGCATGAATTGATTGCTGCTTCATAACAAAGAAGCGCACATAGTTTAGTGAGCCATTTTCGCTTTATTTCATCATATTCCCAAGCCAAAAAATAGTGAGTCTTTGGTTTCATTGCAAATGATGGAAAATGGTTATTAGTACTGGAAAGATAAAAAAATGTTGTGTACACGACTGGATAAAATTATACTATGTATGTTTACGGTTTTTCATTTTAATCACACTGACACAAATTTCATGCATGGCTTGATGTAAATGACTATTGACTATTCATAGTCTAATAATTTGGCATTCCGATTGATGACCATTTTGGGGTTTACAGAAGAAGAAACATCGTCAACTTAGAACAGTCCTTTGCGGAAGGTGCCGCCTATTATCTCATGGACACATTATTACTGCGGTTGGTGGAAATGGAGGTTATTCTGCTGGGAAGCAGTTCGTTTCAGCAGAAGAGCTTAGGGAAAAGTTATCTCATTTGCGGCATGAGAAAGCATTGATTGTGAAATTGGTAATGCCACATGAAACTGCCACATGAAACTATAATTACTCAGAATCTTTGTTCTATTATAGTTTATTTTATATAAGAATCAGTCATGACACATAAGAGTTCCAGCCAGGATTGACAGAGGTTTCATTGATTACTCTGACATGGTTAGCAAAGTTGGTAATAAAAGAATGTCTACACAATGCTCTAGTATGTAAGAATTCAAAAATATCATGAAGGCATATTTGGATCTTTTAAGTTCCATAAAACAGAATCGCACATAGTAGCATTCCGATATTTTTGGTTCGTACTCTTATCCTATGCGAATGTCCTACTATCTTAAGTGTGTAAGTTGTGCATTACTGGTCCCTTTTTGCTGCCTTATATTGCTTTTTTTTTATATTTTATTTTTATTCTTAGTGAACAACTATACTAGAATTTAATGAATGAATTATTTGTTTCCTATGGCAGTTGTTTACACTGTGCTGCTATATATGTAGGTTGATGTTGTAGATTTCAATGGAAGCTTCTTGGCCCATGTCAGAGATCTTGCTGGTGCAAATCCAATCATATTAGTTGTGACTAAGGTAAAATAAGCAAGAATTAAAGGTTCTATTCTACAAATGCTACTGCTATTGCAACTGCTCTTGCTTCAAGCACACATATCCTTTTGTACTTGTTTTAATATAATTAAGTCAGATCTTTGTTTGATAAAGGTGGATCTTCTTCCAAAAGAAACAGACCTTAATTGTATTGGTGATTGGGTTGTTGAGGCAACAACGAAAAAGAAGCTGAAGTAAGCACTAGATATGTCACATACACCTTCTTTATTCTTTGAAGTTTATCATACAAGCAATACAGTTACTTTGGAAGTAGGCCAGTCACTACCATTACCACTACGGCACTACTACTAGGTCGACTTCTATTACAACAACTACTACTACTACTACTACTACTACTTTAACTTCTATTACGACTACTACTACTACTACGACCACGACCACGGCCACAACCACGACCGCGACCACGACCACAACCACTAGTGCTACAACTATCTTTTGTATTTACTTTTGATAGTTTATCAGGCAAGCTTGAGGATTTACAATTTTCACAGAACAACCATTTAGTGTAGAAGTAATAGCTCTTGATGGATTCCTTAAATGTACTTCTAGTAGAAAAAGCACGAACACTATGATACTCCCTCCGTCCCGAAAAGGTTGGCCAAATTTGACTTTCACGTGGATTCATCATTTTCATTTTCATTTACCCCAAGGCCGCAAAGGTTGACTTTCACGTGGATTAATAAAGTAAAAACTGTGTGGTTGAAATTTGTGCAGTGGAGAGAGAATTAACTTTAGCCACATACTCCCTCCGTCCCATTTATTTTGTCCCGTTTTACCTTTTCGGGAAGTCCCATTTATATTGTCCCATACCATATTTGGCAAAGTTTGTGTGGCTCTAAATCATTCTTACTTTATTCTTACTTTATCAATTAATATCAACCACACAAACCCGCTTTTCTTAATAACCGTGTCACCCTCTTCCGGGACAATATAAATGGGACGGAGGGAGTATTCCTTATTTTAAATGGAAATGGCAACTCTTTTTGGGACATCCAGAAAAGGAAATTTGGCCAACCTTTTCAGGACGGAGGGAGTATTACTTATTGCACATATTTTGTGGTACTTTAGTGTAATAAATTGTTTACTTGTAGGACACTATATTTACATGCAACCTAAATGGTTCCTTGTGCAGTGTTCTGAGTGTTTATTTAACAAGTTCAAAGTCTTTGGTTGGCATATGTGGAGTGGTGTCAGAAATCCAAAAACAGAAGAAGGTAAACTTAATGCTATTTTGATTCTGTCATTATATCATGGATTGTTTGAATCCTCGAAGTAGATGTAGTATCAAGCATATTTCCGCAAGTCATCTAGGGTAGTTTTGAATATGTGAAGAAAATATAGTGTATCCTCCTAACATCCGGCCTGACCTGAAGTGCTTATCACTTACAAAATAATAAACATTTAAGTTTATGGTGCTGACTATAAAAGGTGCTGACTACCAGAAAAAGTTTCTGGTGAGATTCTGATACACATGTGGTGTATATGGCATAGCGATGGGACACAAATGGCGCCGCTACATGCTCGTTAGCAGGGTATTTTGTTGGAAGCATGATTCCAACAACCTGTCAGGAAGACAGGAACAAAGAAGTATCGTGAGCGCCTTTCTCGCCGTTGGTTACTATGGTGGGAAAGCTTGAGGATACTTCAGAGATGCTGCACATGTTCTTTTTGTTGAAGAATTTGATCTTTTTAAAGTAACTCTAAAATATTAGACTAATCGTATAGAATTGATGTTTCTGTGTTGCGCACCCACAGTACAAGTGTACCTGCGCCCGTGCGTCGTTGCCTAGTTGTTGTAGTCCTCATTGTGTTTTCCCACTTTACAAAATGGATTAATTCCATTAACATTAAAGTCACGGCTACACTATTCTGTTTTTAATGTAGTAGTCCTCATTGTTTAGGTTATAGATAGCTGGTTGTTGGTTGGCATTTCAAGTGATGTTTTTGGGCTATGGACGTGTTGTATTTTTGGAGCATCTCCAAAAGGGGTGTCTACTTTTCACATTCCCTTGCACGTGGGTCCCATTTTTATCTCACTATTTTTATGTACTGGACCTACATATCTCCATATTCATTTTCTTAAATCACTTTTCATCCATGAATCCCGTGTAAAGTCCATGTGTGGACATTGTCTACAATTTATATCTATCTCTCATCTTTTTCATTTTTCCGTACACATCACTTTCTCTATTTAAATTAAAATAATCATCCTATCTATCTCTCTCCTATGCCACATAGGAGGGACCTCACTACAATCTACTTTCCCATTGGTATAAGGCTCATATGACTATTTCTTTATTTTTTTCACTTTCTATATTCCTAAAATTTCAATGAATTGTACTTTTTATATGCAGGGCAGAGACGTTTATGTCCTGGTTAGAATGTGTATTGAGTGGCAAAAGTTGATGGACATCCATTGAAATGATTATACGTTCAAGCTTTTGTCTCTTAAGTCTATTTTCATTTGGTTTGGTTTTCCACTGGGGATAGGCAGGTTGAATCTTAAGTGTATTGATTTTGCCAGGGTTCAGCTAATGTTGGAAAATCTGCGTTCATCAATGCTCTGTTAAGTAAGTTATTAATCATCTTAACCTGTCCCATTTTCCTTTTTCTTTATTTGGTATATATTCATGTTTTTTCAAGTATTGAATATTGAACATGAACCAGAGATGATGTCATACAAGGACCCAGTGGCTGCTGCTGCTGCAAGGAGATACAGACCAATTCAATCTGCTGTTCCTGGAACGACTTTGGGTCCAATACAGATTGATGCTTTCTTAGGAGCAGGTGTAAGTATTATTTCAATAGGCCAACTTTTGTAACAAATGTTTTCAATAAAACCGTAAAATGGGAAAAGTGTAGTGATTGAAGAATCTGATGTTCTGGTGCAATTTTTTTGGGCCAGTGTATTGTCCAACAATTGCCTAATAAATTCCCTATTGCTATGGAATAGACTTTTCCTTTACCTGTTTTATTCAAGTTGTGCATAACTTGTCTGTCCAATTGCATTTTTTCCCTTTAGAAAATGTACGATACTCCTGGAGTCCATCTCCATCACAGACAAGCTGCAGTGGTTCATTCAGAAGATCTGCCTGCTCTTGCTCCTCGAAGTCGGCTTCGTGCCCGAGTTTTCCCGGTATGTTCTGCCTGGAGTATTTCCTTTAAGATATGTCATTCTGACCATATTAATAAATAAAAAAGTACCAAGTTTTTACCTTTCCCTTTTTGCTTAATTCTCTTTTAATTGTGACCAGGACTCGCAGTTGGCTTTAGACAAACTGATCGCTGATCAAGTTAGATCAAATGGTTTGACTGGATTCTCTATGTTTTGGGGAGGTCTTGTGCGAGTAGACGTTTTGAAGGTTTTGTGTCTACAGATTTTACTTGCATGTTTTGTTTCCGAAATTGGCTTCAAGTGGAATAGCATTCAATGTAATTGATCTTCATTGCTTTATTAAAGTACCAAATGACCCTCACTAATTAAGAATACATTCATCGCGTAATAGTGGGGTCCGTGATTATGAGATGGGGTCATATGGTGCATCCAATCTCTTTGACGTGAACCATATATATTTGGAAAGACTTCCTGTCATATAAAATATTTTACTAGTAGTAAAAACAAAAGAATAAGTTTACCATGTTTTAAACTTGTTCCTCATACATTATCATCATCATCATCATCACCCCAGTGTCGCAAAGGCTCCCACCTACGGTGGGGTAAGGGGGGGTGTCGGATGTACGCAGTCTTATCCCTGTACTAAAGCACAGAGAGACTGTTTCTGAATGACCCATCACCCATAGTGAAAATCGCGTCGAAAATTGCATAGACTGACTGTTACTACCTCCGTCCCATTTTATGTGTCTCCTTTGGTTTTGACACAATTTTTAATAAAGTGGTTGAAAAGGTAAAAGTTGTGGTTGAGATTTGAGTATGGTAAAGTCAAATGTTGTGAACCACATATTTCTTTCCAAAAGGGAAATGTAACACCTATTTTGGGACAACCCAAAAAGGAAGGAAAGTAAGACAAGTAAAATGGGACGGAGGGAGTACTTCATAACAAAGAAGCTCAGACAGTTTACTTCATACATTATAATACACTGAAATGGAAATGAATATCCATTTCCTACTTTTAAATGCAACAGATTATTAAAATATAATTTTATAATTGAAATGGTTTTTTATTTTATTCCATTTCCGTTTTTATGCAATCTTATTGCAGACAGTGTTTTTGTGCTTGCTAACTGTTCATTTTTTTCATGCAGTGTTTTTTCTTCTGATGACTTTCTTTGTTGTACATTTTCTCCCCCAGGCTCTTCCTGAGACACGGTTAATGTTTTATGGACCCAAGGCTGTGCAAATTCACATGGTGCCTACTGAGGAAGCAGATGAGTTTTACCATGTAATCTTGAACTCTTTTGGCCTTGACTGTTGAAATTGATGCGAACTGTTGTGTGCTTGGGTTTGGGATCGCGTCACGGGACCGGAATAGGAGGAGACAGAAGGTTGCTTGGAGGTCTGATTGACGGTGTTGCTTGCTGGCATATATATGCTGCAGCCTGCAGTCGTGTAGTGTGAATATCGTGTGGAATGGTGGAAGAAGATGAGAATTTTTGTTGAGAATTCTCCAACTCCCTGATTCTAACTATTGACAAACTTTTTTTGATATTCCCTATTGACAATAAACCTTCTCTTAAATAGAGGAAGGTTGGTTACAGATTATAACTTCCATAAACTTTAACTGCCAACTAAATGCCTAGTGCCCTGCTAGTTGCCCTAGGAGTAACTACCCACTACCACATTAACCAACACTAATTACTGCAGACATAAATAATAATAATAATAATAATAATAATAATAATTTAATAATAATAATTATAATAATAGTAATAGTAAAAGTGTGCCTCCAGTCTGATCCGGGTATGAACTTTCAGCCTTTTACCTACTGGAATGTATGAACCACTCTTTCAGTCATGTTATGTTCTAAGCCTAATCACACCCTTCTTTCAGTTTTAAAGGTGTTACATTTTATTTTTTAAAATATTGAGATGTAATTAAACACCTTGCCTGCTGATACAGTGGATGATGGTTTGCTCATGCTCTTCTTTGGCATGATGAGGTGCTTTTCTCATTGCAGAGAGAACTTGGAAATCTACTAACACCCCCTACAGGAAAAGAGAAGGCAGATGGCTGGCTGGGACTAGAAACAAAACGTCACATCCAATTGAAGTTTGACAATATAGAAAGGTGAGACCTGAATACTAAATGCTGTGAGTGATAATGAGTAGAAGTTCTTCTTCTGCTACCTTGTCTTTGTTCTTTTGTAGACCTGCGTGTGATGTAGCCATATCTGGTCTGGGATGGATTTCTGTTGAACCTGTTGGCATTACGCTCAAATCATCTAATAGTCAAATTGTAGAAGAGACTTTTGGGGAGTTAATTTTGGTTGTTCATGTTCCTAAGCCAGTTGAGATATTTGTTCGGCCACCAATGCCGGTAGGGAAAGCAGGAGCAGAATGGTACGAGTATAAGGAGCTAACAGAGACTGAAGCTGAAGTCAGGCCTAAATGGTTCTTCTGACCAAGATCACATTTGCTTGTGGAGATTTACCATGTCAGTGGGTTTTCTATTTTTTTTTTCTCTTTTTTTGCTTTTTCTTTCTTTCTGATTTGTTTCTTTGGGAGGTGGGTTACGGGTAAAGCTGTGAAAATGAGGACTCTCTTGTATCCTATATTGTTTGAAATTTGCGTTCATATTTGAATTTTTGTGCATATAATCAAGCTAGGTTCAACTTGCTCATCTTGGTAATCAAAGGCCAGAAAAAAGAATGTTGCAATTGTTCCACTTTTGTTGTTTTCCAGAATAGAAGCAATTAAGAATTTAGTTGGTAGCAACCGCTTTTAGTTTTTCTGATACTAGATTCTCACTTGCGCAGTTCACTGGACATATAAGTAATAGATATATCATATACGTAGTATTTAATTAATGTGTAAATGAATACAAAGAGTATAGTCGTAAATACGTAATGCACACAAATAATTATAATTAAGAAAAAGATGCGCGTGACTCATATTTGAGATAGTGATGGACTTGGACTGGGTCGGGACTAAGTCCGGCTGGGTCTGGTTGGCAATGGGTTAGGCCTAGGAGTCCGGGACCGGCCAGGTTGTCTCCGGGTTGGGCAATGGGAAACACCTAGCCCATTTAAACCCAGCCCAAACCAAAAAAAAAAATTAAAAGGCCCGAACCGGGCCCGGCCTAGCCCGGCCGGTTCACATTTAATCACACCTGCAACCACCCCGCTTTCCTCCCTAAACCGGGCCAATGACCCGGAACCGGTACCCGGTTCCCGGGCCGGTTCCCGGGTCGGGTGGCCCGCACCGAGGCCATCACTAATTTGAGACAGTTTGTTTTTTTGGTATTAGAATGAAATAATAAATGTTACAATAAAGCTTCTTCGGTAGCTTACACATTTTGAATCACTTCATGAACAACAGTCACAATGTGGTTGATTTGTTCGCTATCTTCATCACACATTAATATTTTAAACTTTTATGATTCATTACTCTTGATAGTGTAACATAAACTTGTAGACCATTAAATTTTTTCATTATATTAAAATTTTGAAGAAATTCACCCAATTATTTAACAGTATCAAAATATATACTTATATTTTAACATAACATTAAAATAAAATCATTTTTAAATTATTAAAATATTTATTTATATATAGCTGATAAGTATTACAAAGTATATATTTTAATGATTTAAAATGATTTTCTGACCTTTGTTTATTTGGACTATCAAATATTTCAAATGATGCCTTTGTAGGAACTTCCTTCTGGTTTGTTCTTCACTTGGACCATAAACATACCTTTTTTATCCATGACCACCTCAATCTCTTTAGGAAAGTGGCTAGGGTTTCCCGCTTTCTGAATTATTCCATAAAAATATTTAGCTGTGTCAATTACTTTGAACTAATAGTAAAAAATATTATGTTGAACTGGAATGTCATTTTTTCGTGTAAAACCAACCTCAACTACCTCCCTTCTCATCCTAGCCGCTGATTTGCCCAGTGCACTCTCTGTCCTAGAGGGTGAACAAAGCATGACCTGTGTCATCCATTGCACAAACACTCACCTTGTATCTTCATAAACCAAAAGAAACACGTTAAGCGATTTTCGAAAGTTTCACAACATAAGGAAAAAATAGATAACATAAATGTTGAACACTACCTCAAAACCCCATCTACCAGAGTGATGTTACATGACGCACATCGAAACATGTTTTCCTCAGGGACCACATTTTTGTTACATTATGTGCACCCTAAGTAGCACCATTCGCGGATGTTGTCTATAGAGACAATATCGGCCAGAACCCAGTAGATACCTTCATGAAAAAAAAGTTGGTATAGTTGTTAGTCAAGCAATAGTTCAAACTGAAATAGATAAAGCACATTATAGAGTGTAGGGATTGAGTTATCATATTTTGGCCTCTGTTTTATCCAGCAAATCACTAACAAAGAAGGTTAGTGTTACATTCCCACCATGAATGTCGTCTTGACCATCACTTTGTGACTCCTAGGAACGTTAGAGTTCCATTTTCCTCCGCTTCCTCATCAAACCTGTAGAAAGTATATATAATAAGAACTCACTAAATTCTCTAGTAAGCCCAAGGTACTAAATCGTAGTCATATTCTGTCAGTTACAAATTTCTGAAATCTTGAAACTCAATCCTTTCCACATTCCTGATAAGTTTGGTTACGTTGAATGATGTAGACACTGAAACGTTTCCTGCAAAAACTGTAGATTGTTAGGTAATTTGTGTCTTTGTGTTAGAAAATGATTTACAAAACGTGGTTAGATAGTAACTTTGTAGCGCTTCGCCCATCACAATTGCACAATGAGAAAGATGGGTTCATTTTCATCTTGGTCGACATAGTCATTAAACTGTTTGATGTAATTGTTCCAAAGTGTACAACCATCCCTGTTCCCGCTGGAAAAATAAGATCGATTAGAACTACAGGATATATATATATATATATATATATATATATAGATCAAATAAAAACCATGTTTAAAATAATAACATACAAACTCAATAATATGCAACACTTTGAACTTCAATATGCAATACAAATACTGTAAAGATGCACACTGTGAATTTCAATATGTAATACACATAATATGCAACACTTTGAACTTCAATATGCAATATAAATAATATGCAATACATTGAACTTCAATATGCAGTACAAATAATGTAAAGATGCACAGTTTGTGACAGTTTGTAGGTTAGCATGGGAGGACTGGTTTGTATGTGATCTCACCCCTATATATATATATATATATATATATATATATATATATATATATATATATATATATATATATATACACACGTACGAAGTCAATTTATGATAGCAAACTCTTGCTCAGAATCCTCTAGCGTGAGTTCCATCAGCCTCTCTGTGCGGTTGTTGATCACATGGGTCTGCGATGCACAACGCCCCACCACCTTACCGACTACATCTATGTAAAAAAAACCGTCAATATTCTACTAATGTCTGTGTAAGAACAAAAAAGTGTAAGTAAGTTGTTATTTACATATGAGAAGCTTGTCGTTCAGTAGTCTCTGAGATTGCAACATCTCAAAAGGCTGAAGGTCATACACAAAGTTTGGAAATTCATGTGTCAAATGAACGACCTTAGTCTAGCTCATGAACTCCAAGATGTAGGGGTAAGAAGTGGTTTTGTACAGGCGTACAACTGGTAATTGTCCAGCACCATGAAGTTCTTCATGACATACACATTGTCTTCCTGAATTTGTGGTCTGGACAATGCAATATGTGGTCTTTTACCCACAACATGGATGTGGTTGCCCTACAAATGTTTATTCAAAATATATATTCAAAATAAAGTTCAAGTAAAATATACCTCCTCATCATGCAACACCATTTCCTGAGTCTTCCCTCCCCTAGCATGAGCATCAACTTTGTATGCCCTCACTACTCGAACCCCCAAGACCCATGTGGTCCTTGTGTGATCAATGTTATTGATGAGGGACCACATTCCGTTTCTCTTAGAGCTTTAAGCCATTGTTGCACTGTGAACTTAGTAGCTATAAATACTTGTTGTTGGGAAGCGTGTTGTGGTGAGGATTCCTCTGCGAGGTGTCTTATTTATAGTGGAACATGGTGACCCAGTTGCATTTTCAAATCTATAACCCAGTTGGTGGCCCAGGTATATTTTCTAATTTATTACTCCGTAATATCTTTTGTGCAATTCTCTAAAGTGCTTTGGATTTTTGAACTATAATAATAGAAGGATAGTCAGACTGAATTTAATGGTTGTTCTTGTTTTGTGAAGATGCTCTTTGAACACTTTGCATTAAATGCAACATTGCTATTTTTGACATCAAATAACACAACCTTTTGCTCTCAAAGATTTTATAACTATATTGAACGAAATGTGTCACTTCTCCAATCGCCAATGCAATATCTTTATAACAATTGGAGTAGACTAAAGCAATGCATTTAATGAGCTCCAACCAACTTTTTTGACCAATTGCATGCAACAGCCTCACCTTATCAGCTAACCCGACCCACAACATAAGCTCAGTGTTTGGGCGGTAAAACCACCTAGTTTTCACCTCTTTTTATAAAGATAGAAAATATAACTAGGCTTGCTTCTCTATCAATTCACATACTTTCATGAAATTTAGAGCTTGTTTGGAATGTTGAAATCGATTAATTCAGTTTATATTTATGATGTTGAATAATAACAAAAAAAACTAAAATATACGTGTATTTTATTAATAAAATAAATAAATAAATGCAAATGAAACAATAACTAAAATGGTTTTGACTTCGATTTATGCTTCAAGAAAAAGTTATGCTTCAAGAAAAGGTTAGTAACAAGCCAAAGAACAAGATCACAACAGGGACTCCCTTTGGTGCAATTCATCATTTCTTCTTCGTATAATTGGTAAAGTGCGAACATTTGCTCGAATCTCTTCCGTGAAAATCGCATTGCTATGAAGAAGAGACGAGTCTTGAGAGTGGATGATCTCAAGTCTCAACTGTGTAAGACGGAGTATTTACCAGAAAAAAATGTGGAGGCCTGCCTCCCTGACTCCATCACTGATTTGTTCTGAAAGATGAGAAATCGCACTCCGAGTTTGACATTCGGGCCCAGGAAAATTGGGAGGGTGATCAGAAGCAGGTCTCGGTTCCTCTCTTGGAAGACAAATTGGAGAAGAAAACGTCCTTATCTTGTAGCTGCAGTGATGTCAAGCTTAGAATCTCGTCCTTGGCTGTTCATCATAGATTTACTCTGCTGAGGTACTACTTGCAAAACCCTAATTCGTCTCATTTGATCCCTCATATTTTCTGTGAATTGATTATATTTTCACTTTTATTCCCGGTAGGACTAGAACAGGTCTTGTAATGAGGGACGTTTATAAAAATAAGAATTGCCTAATATAAAGATGAATCGTTAGCTGCCAGCTCTCATGCGCCGATAATTCAGGTAATTTAAATTTTTTTAAAAGCAGAGTTATACTCGAGTTCAATCTCCTCGTTCCATAAAAACTTCATTAACCTATAATTACTGCGCAAACTTAAATAATCACCATTACTATGCAAATTTTCTGCATATCTTCTCATGCCTTCCATAATATCGTCCATTACCCAGAAACTCTCAGTTCCGACTTCCTTCTTCGGCATAAAACTATGGATTGTGATTGTGATATGCGCATCTCTCATCATATTACTCGTTCTCTTCATCATTCTTTGGATAAAGTGTTCATGCCTCAAAAAGACTCGTAATGCACCGAAGCCTTTGGCATCCAAACGCTTTCACCCTTACAGAAGCTCTTCTATGAATCAAAGGCTGCTTTCGCGAAAAGGGATGGAGGTCGAGCTCAGCTTGGGGACGCCGGAGAAGCGAGCCGCGTATTCCACTGGCCGCTTCCCCGGTCAATACAGCAGAAGAATGAGTAGCTTTGGGGACGATATAGAGGCTTGTTGGCCTAGAAACCGGTACAGTCTGGAGGAGATGGAAGGTGCAACGAATGGTTTTGCTTCTTGGAATGTGATCAGCTGTGGAGATCATGCCATTGTTTATCGTGGTGTCTTGTCGAATCATACCCGGATTGCCATAAAAAGATTGTTAAGCAACAGGTTTTACGCTGAATAAATATAAAAATAGTAAAATTCAAACACACATAAAGTATTCTATTTGAATTTATTATGTTGATGTTACTTGTTTTGTTATGACCCACAGCGATGAAGCTGAGGAGTTTATTAGATCTGTAGAGAGAGTTTGGTGTATAAGGCACAGAAACTTGGTGAAATTAGTAGGGTTTTGCATGGAAGGAATGTACAGGTACCTTACTATACTCAAATTGTAATTATTTCGGTTCACAACTGGGGATGTGAAAGAGAAGAATTGCCAACATACTTTATTACTGAAATAAGAATGTGTAACCATCTCATATTGAAAATTTTAATAAAAAGGTAGGTTTATCCACATTCATCAACTGTGAAAGAAGTGCATGTCAGCGCCATATGTGACCATAAACTGTATTTATGATAGAAAACTCATTAGTATGGACAAACTTATAGTGTGGTTTAACTGAAGTGGCTTATGACAATACCTCAATATAATTCTGTCCCAGATTCTACTCCATTAGTGTGGTTCGGAGTATGAGAATGTGTGCAGTTTAAGATGAGTTAACTAACCATTAGATTTATCTGTGATAGGGCACTTGTGTATGAATATGTAGACAATGGTACTCTAAAACATTGGCTTCACGATTATGCAAGGGAAGTTAGCCCCTTAACGTGGAGCATCCGGATGAATATTATTATCGGCGTGGCAAAAGGGTATGTTAATTTCATTCCCCCCCAAAAATCTCTTGAACTTAAACTTTTCACTGTTAAAAATGAATGGTGTGAATAAATGGATTTTCTGTTACTGCAGTTTGGCTTTCCTTCATGAAGATTCAGAACCTTTACTGGTACACCAGAACTTGAAATCACACAAAATACTACTTGACAAGCAATGGAATCCCAAGATATCCGATTTTGGCATAACCAGTCCCTCAGAAACTGCATGCACTGAATTTCTTGATGAGAAGAGCGATGTATATAGCTTCGGTATACTTATCATGGAGATCATATCCGGCAAGATGCATAAATTCGACACTGCTACTGAAACTGAGGTGACATTTTTTGTTTGTTTTTAGGCCTTGTTTGGTTTGGGGATTTTAAAGCGAAGCAAAGTAGATGCTTTTCATTTCTCTTTATATATTACTCCGTAGTTTAATAGTTTTAAATCAGATATAACGATAGTTAGTTATATCATATCCTTATGTGTGTATTTTTATCTACATTTTATTTTTAACCAGTTAAATGGGAAGTTTATTTTTATTTAAAAACTAAACATCCCTCCCCCTTGAGATCCTAGAACCAAACAAACCTTATATGCTGGTTTGTTGTTTGATTCTCCATATATACCAAACTCAATTCTTCATATTCATATTTCAGATTTGTATAACTAGGTCTCCTTAACTCTTTGGACTCAAGTATTATTAGCCTATATATTGCGAAATACTTCTCCTATAAAGTGGTTTTTTTTGAAACTTCGGAACATGCTTTTGATGCAGGAATGTTTGATCGATTGGATAAAGATAATGGTTGAACGCAAGAGAATTGATGAGCTAGTGGATCCAAAGTTAGCCCAAATGCCTTCAGCCGTGGAACTTAAACGGATTATACTCATAGCTCTTCGTTGTGTTGATCCGGATGCGGACGACCGGCCTAAAATGGGAGAAGTGATCCACATGCTGGAGCCTCGCGACTTGCTCCTGAGTGATGTAAGATAACATGATCATATATATACGAAGTAAAATGAAATCATTTGATGTTTCTGTGTCAAGTTCTGTTCTTTGTTGTCATGTTTAGGGTATTTGTGGTTGCAGGAACGTGTGATTAAGAAACAGACTTCTCGTCGTAGTTCTGTTAAGGAAGAAGATGTGCTGCAAGCAGCTGCTGCATTGCATTAAAAAAACTAGCATTTTGACTAGAAGCGGCTGCTACGCATCAAGTTTGAGGAATTTCTTGTGATTAATTAATTAATTAGCCTTCACCAACATTTTTGCAACGATATTTGATATTGAAAATGGTTTTGCCCTTTCTAATTTAATCTTGAATGTAGGGGTGGGATCGGGATGACCCCGATTGCCCAAATCCCGATCCCATCCTGATCCCGATTCAAACTAATAGAGGATCCCGTATCCCGTCCCGATTAAGTCGGGATCCCGACATTAAAATCCCGATTTAAATCGGGATCCCGATCGGGAATCCCGCTTAATCCCGCTAAATCCCGACAATGAAGTATCAAACATAAAATTATGTAATTTCTTTAGTTAAACACTAACTTTGATATTTAGTGGTTTCAATATTATTCTTTGTTTACTGTTATACCATATTTATCATCATCTACTTATAAAAATTATTGTAATAATTATCATCTCAAATTCACACTAGTATATACTTTTAGAATAATTTTTATTTGTAACTTCAATTAATTAATAGTATAATTTTTGAATAAGAAGGATATGTAACGTATATTATTTAAAATTCAAAACTAAGTAGACTTATTGAGAAACTTTGTGACCAATGAATATCATGTGTAAATACATATTATGATTATCTACTAAAGAAAGAAATCTTAGTCTCGATCATAATTTTTTAAAGAGTTCATCAGAACCGCAAAATTTGTAATATTGTTGTGATTTAGATTGTTGGGATCAAGAATAATCTCTATTTAGTTAGGATCCCGAATATTCATTTTCGGACAAATGCCAAATAGTTTTAGAAGTTTGATATTGTAAGATACTCGTAGTAAAAGATTAATCTATGTAAGGAATAAATAATTAAAAAAGATGTGCAAATATTTAGATACATATTCATTTTTTATATATTCATATATAATTATATACATGTATACATGTGTGTGTGTGTGTATATATATATATATATATATATATATATATAGGAAATCTTTCCGGTAAGGTATACCTTACCGGAGCCTCCGTGCGACCTCCACGTTTTGAGGACCTTCCCGATGGAATTTTTCAATGAAATTTTTTGAGCATGTTCTTCATCAAGTCTAGTACATCCACATCAAATTTCAGCAAAAAATTCAATCGGGAAGGCAGCCAAACGATTTTTGGAAGATAACTGCGTTTTATATGTATATAAAAAGTGCAGTTATCTTCCAAAAACCATTTGACTGCCTTCCCGATTGAATTTTTTGCTGAAATTTGGTATGGATGTACTAGACTTAATGAAGAACATGCTCAAAAAATTTCATCGAAAAATTCCACCGGGAAGGCCCTCAAAACGTGGAGGCCGCACGGAAGCTCCGGTAAGGTATACCTTACCGGAAGAGTTTCCTATATATATATATATATATATATATATATATATATATATATATATATATATATATATATATATATATATATATATATATATATAGTAGGGATCAAATGAGAATAGAATCTTAGGAGAGAAATAAGATTCTATTGAGATTTAACGATCAAGCTCGTTGCTTATGTTGATGCCCGGACATGGTTAGTGCTTTAGTGACCACTCTTTCCATAATTAGTTATACGTATCTTTTAAAAATCTGGTGACTTCCATTTGTAATTTCTAACAATTAATTTTATTATTGTACTGATGGAGTATATGGCCCAGGAACCCCCGGCCCAAAGACTCCTACTAATCTATCACAAGCCCAACAAGCTCAAGGAGCTCAGGAGGCCCAAGATTCGGCGGCCCAAGCGTCAAGAAGGCCACGGTACACACAGGGATGCCTTCGGCCACCTTGGCCGAAGGCTCCAGAACTCACAGAACCGCCATATTCGACCATGCGAAGCTACTGGGAGAAATTGACAGAAAACGGGAGCCCTCGGCACTATGGAGCCCTCGGCACCAGGGGAATCCCTCGGCTCAGCCAAGCCTTCGGCTACACAAGGAGCCCTCGGCTACGCAAGAAGCCTACGGCTGAACTAGCTCAATCATCGAAGATTCCTTTTAGAGACAGCCAACCACCGCATTTAATGCCATGTCGCATCCGCCAACCGCATTCAATGCGGTTGACGTACCACTGCCGGTGCCACTAGGCTGATGTGACCCTTCGGCCGTTGGATTACTGACACGTGTCCTCTCATCGCATTTATGGCTGCTATAAATAGCAGCCCATTCCTCCTTGTAATGGGCACGACCTACATCTCAACTCCACACGCTGAGTTCATTTAATAAAATCGACTCTCTCTCCTCCTATTTGCTCTGACTTCTCTCTAGTTATTTCCGCAATAACCCTTCGGATAAGATACCCCCCGGGTAGATTGTCCATCATTTGGTGCTCTCGTTGAGAGGTCTGAACTATCAAGTAAGAAACCCTCCCCCTCTACCAAACACGAAATACTTACCAAAAATGGGAAGAACCACCCGTGCCCAGTCCAAAACCCTTGAGGAGAACCACATAGCCCCCGGCGAAACCAACGGGGCTGAGGCCTCCAACAGGCTCTTAGTACCCGAGGGTGGTATCATCCTTGAGTTGGAGCAGGCTACTGCTGACCTCCGTCAGCAACTACAGAAGAACGCCCCTGATGCCCGCATTGGCCTTGATAATCGAAGGAGGGATCGGAGTGAGAACCAAGTTCCCCCTCCGGCCCCGGCCATCGATCTTCAGGCTGCCTTTGCGGCCTTTGTTCAAAACATGGCTCTCAATTCCGGAGCCCTCGCCTCCCAGGCGCCCCTTCAGCCCCACGCTGGAGGGAATGTTATCCAACTACCACCACTCCCTCCTTTGTTCAACAGTCCTCCCCCGGGGATTGGCAATGCCGAGGGGGTCATGGCACAGGATACCGCCTCCCAAGAGGCCCAATCCAGGGACAAGCGCCCCATGATGAAAGAGAAACCCCGAACCTCTGTACTTGAGAGGCTTGGGGGAGCTCCCGGGCACCGAGGGGTCCAAGACCGCCTCGGGAAACAGTCATTCAGCAGGCCCCAGGAGAGTGGAGCCTCTGCTTCGGGCGCCGAGGGCGTGCCTCCCCCACGGAGCAAAGGCAAAGCCCTCCTCCATGCCGATGACGCCAGGCACCAGATCAATCAGGCGCAATCCTTCCGGGCCAACTCCCAAGGGGTTGCCCCGAAGGATCCCAAGGACGAAATCATTGAAGCCCTCCTCCGTCAACTCGAGGAGAATCGCCAGGCACCCCCGACGGCTTCCACAGCGAGGCCAGATCCGGAGTACGCTGACCTCCGGGCACAGGTGGAGGAAATGAAACGTAAACTTGCCGAAGGCTCAGGCGAGCCCCTCATTCAGCTCCGCACTAGGACGCCCTTCACCCCAAGGGTGTTGGCAGCCAAAATCCCCCACAAATATCGCGGGCAACCCATCAAGCCGTATGAGGGGAAGACTGATCCCCAAGAGCATTATAGCCGCTATCAAAATAGCATGATGATGATGGGGGCCTCGGATGAATACTTATGCCGTTGGTTCCTTTCCACCTTGGAGGGACCAGCGTATGAGTGGTTCAACCGGTTGCCCGAAGGCAGCATTGATTCTTGGCAAGAACTTGCCCACCGCTTCCTTACGCAATTTGCTGGGAGGCATCGCTCAAAGAAACACTTCTCCCACCTCCTAAACGTGAGACAACAGAAGGAGGAAACCCTTCGGAGTTTCCTGGAACGCTGGAGGCAGGCCTCCCTCGAGGTCGAAGGCGCTGATGACAGGACACTGATGGCCCTCTTCCACACCGTCCTCCGCAACGGTAACTTCTCCCGGAGCCTCATTACTGATCCCCCCCGCGATTATACAAAGGCCCTTCAGCGGGGGGACCGATATGCTGAAGCGGAGGAAATCGAGAAGGACCGCCGCAACACGGATCCTTCCCAGAGAAATGAAGGCAGGAATCGGCCTGGAGGGCCTCCCCCTCCGGTCAATCGAGAGGCACAATACAACGATCGCCCCCGAGGTGGCCAAGCCCGAACCGGGGGCGGTTACAAGAATAATCCGAAGGCATGGGCGCAACCCGTCCTCCTTGAGCACCCACGCACTCCCTTGACGCATCCCGTCAGCGTCATCCTTGATCATGCAGAAGAGCGGGGGCTCGTTGAGCGAGACTCCCGTACACCCCTCGAGATCTATGCCATCGGCCCTGATGAGCCATATTGCCGCTTCCACCGCCACCATGGACACAAAACCGACGACTGCCATCAGCTGAAGAACGCAATTGAGAGGTTGATACAGGCGGGCCACTTGTCTCAGTTCATCAGGGGCCCTCCTCCCCAGGGCCCCCCTCATCATCAAGGGCCTCCGCCGAAGGCAAACAAGTGGGTAAACCCCAACACCATCCCCTTGGGGAACCCACAGGGGAAGAAACGTGAAATTGGGGGCCTCGACGACGAGGGAGAGGGCTCCCATCAACAATACAAGCGCCATATTCACATGATCAACGGCGGGCAACACCGGAGGCGATTCAACGAGCCAAAGGAAGAAGTGGGCACAGTCCCTCTACATTGGGGAGGTCAATCACATGCCCCCTACTAAAAGGCCGAGGGCGGATCCCATCTTCTTCACAGATGCGGACCTCCCCTCGGGCTCCCTGCCGCATAGGGACGCCCTCGTCATCCGCACTGAAATCAATGACGCCATCGTTCACCGGACTTACGTTGACACGGGGAGTTCTGTCAACGTCATGTATCTCAGTACTTTCCAAGAGTTGGGACTCGATAGGGGGTCCCTTCGGCACATCAACACCCCCCTCTCCGGATTTACGGGGGACAGCATAGACGCCGAGGGAGCCATCACCCTCACGGTTGAATTCGGCGACGGATCCCATAGAGCCAAGCTCGAAGTGGAATTCGTCGTCGTCAACCTCGACTGCGCACACAACATCATCCTCGGCCGGCCCGCCCTCGAGGATTTGGAGGCCGTCATCTCCATGAGGCACCTCTGCCTCAAGTTCCCCACACCCACCGGCATCGGCTATTCGAAGGGGAACCAGAAACTCTCCAGGGCCTGCTACCTTCAGCTCACCAAGAAGGTTAGTAAAACAGAGTTACGTATAGACACCATCACCACCAAGGCCTTGGAGGAGGAAGAAAGTAGGCCGAGGGCTGAGCCTGCCGAGGAGACTGAAGACCTGATACTCAATCCGGCCAAGCCGGAGAGAGTCCTGAAGATCGGAGCCAAGCTCCCCGAAGACCTGAAGGCTGGCATCACCGAGGCCCTCCGCGCCTACTCCATTGTTTTTGCATGGGGGCCGGAGGATATGCCAGGAATCGACCGAAGGGTTATCACCCACCGCCTAGCGGTGGACCCTTCGGCCAAACCAGTACAACAACGAAGAAGGCCCCTCTCGGCCGAGAGAAGGGAGTTCGTGAAGAAGGAGGTATCCATGCTCCTCTCCATCAAACACATTAAGGAGGTGAAATACCCTTCTTGGTTGGCGAACGTAGTCCTCGCACAAAAGCCTCCTACCTTCCGCATGTGCGTGGACTACACTGATCTGAATAAGGCATGCCCCATGGACCCCTTCCCCTTGCCAAACATTGACCAACTGGTAGATGAGACCGCGGGATGTGAAATCATGTCATTCCTCGATGCATTCCGCGGATATCATCAGATCTACATGCATGAGGGAGACGCTGAAAAAACAGCCTTCATGACACCCGAAGGCATCTTCTGCTATCTTGTGATGGCCTTCGGCCTCAAGAATTCAGGCGCCACCTACACACGCATGGTGGCTAGGGTTTTTCAAGCTGTCCTAGGACGCACCATGGAGGCTTACGTTGATGACATGATCGTCAAAAGCAAGAAGGCAGACACCCACGCCGACGACCTCCGGGAAATCTTTGCCATCATGCAAAAATTCAATCTCCGGCTAAATCCGAAGAAGTGCACCTTCGGCGTCCAAGGAGGGAAGTTCTTAGGCTACATGGTCAGCCGAAGGGGTATTGAGGCCAACCCCGAGAAGATCCAGGCCATCGTCGACATGGAGCCTCCACGCAACGTCAAAGAAGTTCAGCGGCTGACGGGTCGCCTGGCGGCCCTCAACCGATTCCTCTCTAAGTCAGCCGAGAGGGCCCTCCCCTTCTTCCAAATCATGAGGAAGACGGCGGGTTTCCAATGGACATCTGAGTGTCAGGAGGCCTTCGACGAACTCAAGAAATACCTCTCTTCTCCCCCAGTGCTCTCCAAACCGAAGGTGGGGGAGACTTTATACTTATACCTCGGTGTTAGCCCTGCGGCTATCAGCTCAGTACTGATCCGAGAGGAAGACGGCATCCAACATGCCATCTTCTACGTCAGCAAAACCCTCCGGGAGGCCGAACTCAGGTATTCTCCCGTCGAGAAGACAGTGCTAGCGATCGTTTGGACCGTCAAGAAGCTTGGCCACTACTTTCAAGCTCATCCAGTCCAGGTGCTCACTCATCAACCCCTCGGCGCCCTCATGAGGAGTCCCACTAGCTCCTCTCGGATGGTGAAATGGGCCATATTCCTCAGTCAATACGATATAGACATTCGTCCGAGGCCTGCCATTAAGGGCCAAGCCTTGGCAGACTTCGTGACGGAATGCACCGCAAGGTCAGCGACTGACGAGGAGCCCTCGGCACCCCTCGATGAATGGTGGACCCTCTATACCGACGGCTCCTCGGCCACCAAAGCATGCGGAGGGGGAGTAGTCCTAATCACACCCGAAGGCTTCCGCGCCTATTATGCCATCCGCTTCTCCTTCAAAGTCTCCAACAACGAAGCCGAGTACGAAGCCCTCCTCTGTGGCCTTCGGCTGGCAGCAAATCTGAAGGCTAAGATGATCCACGTCAAGTGTGACTCCAAACTTGTTGTGGGTCAAATTTCCGGGGAGTACGAAGCCAAAGAAGGGAGGATGAAACAATACAAAGAAGCGGCTAAAGAGTTGCTCAAGGTGTTTGAGGCGCATTCTCTCACCCAAATACCGAGGGCTCAAAACTCCGAGGCCGACATTCTATCCAAGCTCTCGGATGAATCCCCTGAGCACCTCTCGAAGATTGCAAGAATTGAGGAGCTCAGCCTCTCAAGTATCCACGCAAGCCCCGTCATGAACATTAACCTAAGGCCAGAAGATTGGATCTCCGACATCGTCGCCTTCGTCACCACAGGGCAACTACCCCAAGACGAAGCCCGCGCAAAACTAACAAAGCTGAGGGCTCCCAGCTACACCCTCGAGAGTGGGAGGCTCTACAAAAGATCTTACAACGGCACCCTCCTTCGGTGCCTTCATCAGGACGAAGCCGAAGTCGCCATGGAGGAAGTGCGCAGTGGCACTTGCTCAGCTCACCAGGGACCCTTCTCCATGTCCCGAAGGCTCATAGTTCAGGGCTACTTCTGGCCCACGATGGCTAGAGATTGTGCTGATCTAGCCCGAAGGTGCACCGCTTGCCAACACTTTCAGAAGGCCCCCGGCAGACCAGCGGTCAACTATGCCCCCATCAGCACCGCTATCCCCTTCTCCAGATGGGGTATTGATTTAGTGGGCCCTCTGCCGAGGGGTACCTCCAACAACCGATATATCATTGTGGCCATTGACTACTTCACCAAGTGGGTAGAGGCCGAACCCCTCGCCAGCATCACGGAGGCCCGGTGCCGTCACTTTGTCCTCAAGAACATTCTCACAAGGTTTGGCGTCCCCCAACAAATCATCTCCGACAACGGGACCCAGTTCGAGGCAGCCCCCTTCTGTGCCCTCCTTGAAGCTTGGGGCATCAAGCACACATTCTCTTCCGTTGCCTACCCTCAGGGCAACGGACAAGTAGAAAATGCCAACCGCACCCTCCTCGAAGGGTTGAAGAAGAAGCTGGAAGCCGAAGGGGGAGGCTGGGTAGAAGAGCTCCACAACATCTTATGGGCCTACCGCACCACCCCTCGGCGCGCAACAGGCGAAACACCCTTCTCCCTATGCTATGGCTTCGAGGCTAAGGCTCCAACAGAAGTGACTCTTCCCACCCGAAGGGTTGAACAATATGAGCCCGAGGCAAACGACGCCAACATGGCCCTCGACCTTCACCTCATCTCAGAGCGCCGAGAGCAAGCCTTTCTCAAGGCCGAAAACTATAGGAGACAAGTCAAAGGATACATCGACGCCAAGGTCCGCTCCCGGGAATTCCAGGTGGGAGACTACGTCCTCCGACGAAGGGAGGCCAGTCTACCCACCGAAGGAGGGAAGATGGCGCCCAAGTTTGAGGGCCCCTACATCATCTCGGCCATCATCCAACCGGGGACATATAAATTAAAACGTCCTAATGGGACAGAGATTCCTAGACATTGGAATGTGCACCACCTAGTCAAGTTTTACCAATGAGCGGCCAAGCCCTCATCCTCAACAAGTGTAAATATCAATGGCCCAAGGCCCCATCTGTTCTTGAAGAATAATCACCTACAAGCCTTCATCACCTACATATTACACAAGTGGCCCAAGGCCCCCTTCTCCCATACAATTTAGGTACCAAGTACCAAGTGTATGGGTCACCCCCATCACTCTTTGAAAACACCAAGTGTTTTCTCACTAAGCCGTACCCCACGAGGACGCAACCATGCATACATTATGCATACTTTTACATACTCTCCTAAAAAAAAAAAAAAAAAAAAAAAAAAAAAAAAAAAAAACGGGGGGTACAACACCCCTCGGCTCCGGCTGGTACCAAGTGCCCCCGGCTATTTGTGTTCCACACACAAATAAAACCCTTCCCAGGAACGCTTTCCGCGCCATCCCCCAAGGGGAGGCAGGCCACGGACCATGTCCCGGGCCCAGGATTCGACTTCCACAAACGAAACGCTCCCCGCGCTATCCCCCAAGGGGAAGCAGGCAACAGACCATGTCTCGGGCTGAGGGGACGACTTTCAAAACCGAGGCGCTTTCCGTGCTATCCCCCAAGGGGAAGCAGGCAACAGACGATGTCTCGGGCCGAGGAAACGACCCTCAAACCCTTCGGGATATCGGAAGGTCATTCCCGAAGGGGGAGCCAACGGTTTATTCCGTTGCCTCCCATATAGGCCAAGCCTTTCCTAGAAACCAAGTTTCTAGGCGCCTCTCCTACACGATCTAAAAAAAAAAAAAAAAAAAAAAAAAAAAAAAAAAAAAGGTGTAGGAGGGAAGGAACTCCCCGGATACTATTCTCCCCGGAGGCTCAACACTTCGGATATACATTCCCGAAGGCTCCTACAGATTCACAAGAAAATCTGGCAAACAACAAGTCATCCGACCACAAGGCCGAAGGCTTCACTGCGTAAAACTTTGGAGTACAGGAACTCCACCAAAGGCATAAGAAGAGGGCTTACTATCAAAGCTTCACCTAAATTTGGCTCGAATCAAAGACGACACGTTACATACCGAAGGATACACAAAATTCTAAGGCAAGCCGAATCTATTATCTACACGAACCGGAGGCTACTCACTAGATCTGTTGAAGACAAAGTCTCACAATTTCACTAAGTCCATAATTTCGAACCCCTCGGCAAACATATGCACCGGGGGCTCAGGCAGTTCCCACACTCGAAGGATTCGTTACAACACCAGTTGAAAGTTGGCGAGAAAATGACTAAGTCCACAAATGTGGACCCTTCGGTAGGGCTATTCTTCACCTACAGACTCATGGCCGACGGCCCCCGGCCGAGAGTCACGCTACTATAATGAGGGCCTGCAATGCAACTAGTTTTTACTTAGAATATTTTCTAAGTCCACAATGATGAGCCCCGGCGAATCTACAGTGCAGCCGAAGGCTGTGGCCAGGTTCTACTTAGAAAATATTCTAAGTCCACAAAGTTTTGCCCTCTGCCAAACATACGGAAGGAAACAAAAGCATACATTCATACACGGAGGCAGCAAATTGAAACACAAGCGCAAAAAGGACGAAAGGCATTCATTCATAAGGAAAAGGAACGAAGGCAGACAAAACATGGAGGCACATTCATTCATATAAGAAGCCCGGAGGCATATTGCATTCATTAAAAAAAAAAAACAGTGTTAACAAAGGATGTTTGTTTACAAATAAGGCCGAGGCCGAGGCCTACAACTATTACATCAAAATATGGCAAGTAAAATCTCAAGCCTGGCCCCCCCCGGTGACGTCATCCTTCAGTTTCGAGGCTGCATCATCCTCAGCTTCTTCCTCATCATCCGAGGCCAGCTTGTCCATCTCTGAGTCCTCGAGCAAAGGCCTCTCCTCGCCTTCGGGCATGGGGGTTTGGAGGTCAGGAAGCAGAGGGGGAAGACCAAACGGGGCCGGGTCGAACTCTTTCGGGTCCACCCCATGGTGCCGGGCCAACTTGCGATAAATCAGGGCTTGAGTGAAGTACTGTCCGCCTTCGAAGAAACTTTTGCCTTTCAGCGCCAACCACATGGCCCCGGACCCCTTCACCCAGCCATCGGCAGAAGCCTCCACCACTGAGGCCACCCACTGCTTCTGCTCTTCGGCCTTCCAGCCGTCGGCAATAAAAGCCGCCACCGCCTCCTCCCCTGGCCTTAGAGATAGCTTCCGCTTTAGCCTCCTCAGCTTTCTCGGCGGCTATCCTAGCGGACTCAGCAGCGGCCCTCTCGGCTTCAGCTTTCCCCTCGGCCCGGGCTTCCTCCTTGGCTGCCTCCAGTTTCTTCTCCGCCTGCCGGAGGGCCTCCTCCAAATTCGCCAGCTGCCGAATGGCCTCAGTATTGTTGGCCACCAGCTTCCTCGTCACCTCGGCGGATTTAGCCCTCTCAAGGCGATGCTGCTCCGCCCTACGAACCAGTTCCCCGAAGGCCAGGCTCGCCTGCAAACATATAAGGAGGCACTCAATATCAGATTGTTCAAAGGAAAGAAAAGAAAAGAGGGATTAAGGGCGCAAAAAACCTAAACACTTACGGTGGCCGAAGCTTGGAGAGCCTTGAGTTCGAGGGCTTCATCCCCAAACCGGCTGAGGGTGGACCGATCTACCGAGGGAGTGGCACCCTTCAAGAACTCCCTCGGGTCGAGGGTGCCATGCATGATGGCTGTTCCCTTTTTGATTGGGAAGTGTACAGTCTCAAGGGGCCAGGCCCCCTCGACAAGATCCTCCAGGGGAGCAGAGGCTGACGGTTGGCCGGCGGGGGGATCGTCAATGATCACCAGGGGGGTATCCTTTGGCTCAGCGTCCCCCTTCGATTTCTTCCTTTCCGGAGGCTTGACGCCCTTCCCGGCGTTTTTTCCGCTTGAGCTCCCCCTCCTTGGAGCCTCCGGCATCAGTACCGGCACCAGCGATCGCAGTCCCCTTCGGGGGGCCTTGGCCCTCAGGGGTCTCCTGCTTCTTCAAAAGGGCGTCCACCTGCGGTTGCGTCGGAGGCCTCTTCTCCTTCTTCTTCTTATCCTTGGCCAGTTGCCGGGACAGCTTAGAGAAAGCTTTCGGATCCATGAAATCGCCTGCAAAAGAACAAGAAGGAGTTAGAATCAAAAGCAAATCAAAGACTTACGTCTCTAAGCACTAAACAACAAGGGCCCTCGGCAACCACCTCTGATACCCGGAGAGCCCCGGTCAAGGAGAGGATATCTCTCATCCTTCTCCCCCGGCAAGCGATACCGCTGAAATTCTAATTTGAGCAGCTCCTCCGGAAGCGTGGCGGCCTTGATAGTCGTCAGCTTTTCTGAACCAGGCGGCTTCGCCTTCAGCTTTCTCCCATTGGCCTCAAGGGCAGCGTTGCCCACCTTAGGGTGTCTCTGAAAATGGTTGCGAAGAGGCCTCAGGAAGGTCACTCCCGGCATCCTGAGGTAACAGAAACGGTCCCCTCCATCCCTTGTGAGACGAAGGCACCTCCGAGAAAAGCCTCCACGCCGGCACTTGTTGGAGGTTGGCGAAGCCCTCGCTATTGGCAGCACCCCCTCGACACAGGTTGAAGGATAGAAAAAATTGATCCAATGTGGGGACAACCCCTCGGCTTCGACATTGCGAGAGAAACCCTGTGATGTACGAATGACTATTCGGGGTCAGTTGGCAAGGAGCGAGACCCACGAACCGAAGGTATTCCACCAGAAAAGGGTGGAGCGGGAATCGGAGACCCAACTCCACCGAAAGGATGTGCACCGCGTAACAGCCCTCTGGAGGATGCAATAACACATCGTCAGGCCCCGGAACCACCACCTGTGCCGACGGACCGACCAACAGTTGAATTTTGAGATACTCCGCCTCCCCGGCCTTCGTTTTCAATTCGAGGGCGGCGGTGTTGAGATACGAGTGGCCCTCGGGTATTCCCACCGGCTGACCTGCGTCGATAGCAGCCTGCTTCTTCTTCGTGGCCGCCTGGGTCTTCTTCTTCTTTTTCCCGGGAGCGACGCTTATCGGTTCCGGATCTAGGGGCCGGGAGCTACTGGCTTCGCCGGCGCCACGAAGGGGGAGTGCGGCGACGGTCACCCTCTGCCGCTCTTTCTCCTCCTCTTCCTCGGCGACTTGGAGCGCGAGGGCAAGCTCTTCGTCTTCCGCCACCTGCTCGAAGTCCTCCGCCTCCAGCTCAGTCCGAAGGGTGTCTTGGACTTCCTCGGCGATGGCAGCGTCATTGTTGACCGACGAGTGGTCACTTGAGGACTCAACCTCGGAATAGCTCTCCGATTGAACCGGGGCCTCCACGGAAATATCTTGGGAGTCGCTGGCCGAAGACATCTTCTCGAGAACAGGGAAAAGGGGGAATATAAGAGAACTAACTGGAGGCTCCTAAGTATTCCCTAACACTAGATTTAAGGCCAGTGAAGCGAAATACGCTAAGTGTGTGGGAAAGGAGGAAGAACTGACCTCAAAGATTGCGTTTGATCGAAGGCTGGAGTTTCTCTCTCTAGGAAAAATGGCAGAGCTCCGCTATCTCTCTAAGTTCGCACAAGAACAAATGAGCTCAGGCTCAGGGTATTTATAGGCAGTGGGCCTCGAGAACTGGGCCTCGATTTGAAAAGCCCATCATTACGGGCCGCCGCCTCAGCCAATGAATGACAGCCGCCCACCCCCAACCAACAAGGGCACGCCACGTCAACCCCTCCTCCAACGGCTATATTACAACGACTATATTCCGGCACCACTGAAGTGCCTTCGAATGATAGCCTCCGGCTATCACCCGCCACACCCTACGGACAAATAATTCCACCAAACGCCTTCGAGCCCGTAGCAGTATAAGCCTTCGGCTTGTCAATGTTATCACCCCTCGGGGGATCATCAACTCATCATAACTCCTTCAGCCCGAACTTGCCTTCGGCCTAAAGGAGTGGGAGACTGGGATACACCCCTCGGGGATCATACACAACCAAAAATTCTTCATGCAACAATTTACAATTGACGCATACGGCCTCCGGGCAAACATCACAATACATGCAGACAAGACATCTATGCTTTCCTCAGAAAACCCTCGACGTGTGAGGGACTGAGGGGGAGCCCCCGGCGAACATACGAAGGTTACGAGTACCTTCCCTCAGAAAACCCTCGACATGTGGGGGACTGAGGGAAGCCTTCGGCAATCAACAGAAGACAAGTTCTCAAACAAAGGCACCCAGACAGGCGATGAAGCCCCCGGAAGAATCATCACATCTACTCCTTTTCCCTCAAGTACCTTTCGGCAAAAGGAGTGAGGGACTCCTGATGGAGTATATGGCCCAGGAACCCCCGGCCCAAAGACTCCTACTAATCTATCACAAGCCCAACAAGCTCAAGGAGCTCAGGAGGCCCAAGATTCGGCGGCCCAAGCGTCAAGAAGGCCACGGTACACACAGGGATGCCTTCGGCCACCTTGGCCGAAGGCTCCAGAACTCACAGAACCGCCATATTCGACCATGCGAAGCTACTGGGAGAAATTGACAGAAAACGGGAGCCCTCGGCACTATGGAGCCCTCGGCACCAGGGGAATCCCTCGGCTCAGCCAAGCCTTCGGCTACACAAGGAGCCCTCGGCTACGCAAGAAGCCTACGGCTGAACTAGCTCAATCATCGAAGATTCCTTTTAGAGACAGCCAACCACCGCATTTAATGCCATGTCGCATCCGCCAACCGCATTCAATGCGGTTGACGTACCACTGCCGGTGCCACTAGGCTGATGTGACCCTTCGGCCGTTGGATTACTGACACGTGTCCTCTCATCGCATTTATGGCTGCTATAAATAGCAGCCCATTCCTCCTTGTAATGGGCACGACCTACATCTCAACTCCACACGCTGAGTTCATTTAATAAAATCGACTCTCTCTCCTCCTATTTGCTCTGACTTCTCTCTAGTTATTTCCGCAATAACCCTTCGGATAAGATACCCCCCGGGTAGATTGTCCATCATGTACTTTGTCCAGACTTGTATAATTTTTAGAGGAGTAAACTTTGAAGCTAGTTAACTTTTTTATTACTATTTATTGATGCATGCCTTAATTTATGTTTTTTTAAAGGACTCCCAAACCATTTTTTTTGTGTTAACTTTGAATGCATAATTTCTATTTCAAAAATTGACTTTCTTTAATTATCATTGAGACATAATTTGGGGACAAAAATTATGATTAAAGATACGCGTATGAGTATATCTTAATTACTGTATAAAAAGTTTCATTTTTATTCACTATTTTTTTATTTAGGTTACATATTCCAATGTTTCTTTAAATATATTTGGTGTGCACTTTTGGTTTTATGGATGTGCATTGTTAAATATTTGGTTTGAACTTTTAGTTGTATTGTTATTATTTATGTTGTTGAAGGTAAAATAAACTAAATCACACAATATACTTTCAAAAAAATTAAAACATAGAGTGCACAATATTTCAAATTAAGAATAAGTGTACAATTTTTTCACAAATGTAAATAAGTGCATAATAATATACTAAAAGTGCATATTTAATTTTGAGTACGTAAGTACACACATCTATAGTTTTGCGTAGTTTTGCAAATGTAAGTGCACTATTAGAATAATAATAATAATAATAATAATAATAATAATAATAATAATAATAATAATAATAATAATAATAATAATAAAAGAGCACGGACATTATTTCTAAAAGTGCTATATATTTATAAATATGTAATTACACATCGATGTGTGATAAAAGTGCATAAGTTTTGCAATATGAGTGCACCACATGAACAATAAAGTTGCACTTTCATTTTGTCATGTCTCAAGAAGAAGAAATACTAATACATAATTGTTAATTTATAACATGCAAAATAAGGATAATATGAGAATATCATCTGATGAAAGAAACGAGAATAATTCTGGAGTGTTGGATTTGGGTGTCGTGCATCATGCAAAACAAAAATGTGCATATAAAAAATTATAAAATGTGTCTTTCAACTGTGCAAAAGTTTAAACGTAGATGTGCACATTTGAATTTTGCATCACTTTAACTATAAATATGCATTTTCGTGCATGATAAAGTGCAACACTTTTGGAGCATTCTCATTTCTCACGTGAAGGAGTATTCTCACTGGAACCGCACCCCAACATGCATACACTGTGATTAAGAACATATATGCAAATACAAATGATAAATGTGCACAATACTATTTTTAAAAGTCTTCTTTACTTAGAAGTGTATGCTAGTTAATCATAAAAGTGCAGAATCTTTTTATACTAGTGCATATATAATGATACAATTAATGAGAAAATATAAATGACAAAAAGACATTATTTTTGTATATGACTACACTCATTTAGATTAATAATGCATTTGCATACTTTGGAATAAATTTTTCATAATGCAATTAAACTATTAGGACTATTAAAATATAAGTGGCATAAAGTATTACACGTGCATATTATTTTTATGCAAAGGTGCTTATACAAAATACTACTCCGTATAACAAAAGACGATAAAGCAATACTTGTATAATAAATGTAATGTTTTTGTGTGACACGGTTTGGTGTTTTCACTTTTCAGAATTCAGATTACCGCGGTAGATAGTGGGCTATTAATATTAACTAATTACATATGGTTTACTTTTTTCTGTTACGTTAACGTTAAGTCAGCCCGTTAGTTGTTCAAAGTTGTACCAAATTTCAATTATGCCACCGTTAAAAGCTTAATCAATACCGTAGAAATTTGATTTTAGATGGATGTGGTTTGTTCTTATTTCTCTCCTAACATATCATTCTCACTTGAACCTCACCCTATATATATATATATATATATATATATATATATATATATATATATATATATATATATATATATATATATATATATAATGTCGGGATTTTCCTGATCCCGACTTTTTAAAAAAAAAAATCCCGGTCCCGTCCGACTTAGTCGGGACTCGGGATCGGAAAAAATTCCCGACTAGTCGGGATCGGGATTTTCAGGATCGGGAGTCGGGAGTTTTTTCCCAGCCCTACTTGAATGTTCAATATTCTGCGATTTTATGACGGACTTCCCGACTACTTACTATCTTGACGTTTGGACATCAATAACACTAATAAAAATTGCCGAAGTAAAAATGTTTTGAAATTTCAAACTAGGACATTCATGTTTTTCCCCTAAATAAGAGTAATTTCTGTCAAGTTTGGAAAAAACTTAGTAGAAATTGTCATGTTTAAGGACTGATAATGTCAAACCCGGAAGAAATTACTTCCATTTAAGGAATAAAAACATGGTAGTCTTATTTTGGAATTTCAAAACTTTTTAACTCATATTTAGGGAATTTTCCCTATTAATAGAAATTCATGGTAAAAAATGAGAGTAAATTTAAACATTTCTAAAAAAGAAGCATGTAAGACTTTTTTTTTTTGGCAAAAATAATAATTCATATTAAAAACAAGAATCAAATACAAAATTGTAATATCAAAGGCTACACTGGGATGAGACTCAAAGTTGTCATGCATAAGAGCGTTCCATCTCGCTAATCCTGCAATATGGTAGACTCCACTAACAGCAATGTTGCACCTGCTACTAGAATGAAAATTAAAATAAAAGCAATAATATAATTCAAGCATCCCGGTTTCACGAGCCACCAGGAAGGGAGAAGAGGTTTGCTCATCCACCTCCAAAGGAAACATCCCAATTTTACCAGTCATTGGAAAGGGTGAAAATGTTTGACCAGCCACCTCCAAAGGAATCATCTCTTGTATGGGACTTGTCTATATTTTAGATGGTGCTCTTCCGGGAGCGCCGCCGCCTTGATGTTTTATGTCCCTTCGATATCAACCTCCTCGAATGGCCTCCTTTCATAATCTGATTTAAGCTCTCCATTAATGGCCAACAAAACAATTGCCAGATCAACAAAAAAAGAAGCAGCAAGATTAACGAATAAAAACCCAAAGACGTTCACAATTGGAACAGACCAAACCCCCTACCAAAGAAAACTCAGCCGGACAAACCCTCGGCCAGAGCAAAACCTCATCCGGATAACTCGTAGACAACAACCGATCGACGAGAAGCAAGAAACGAAGCAGAAGAAAAAAATTATGAAACCTGTAGCCTGAGAAGATCAAAACCAAAGCCGACGAAATGCCACAACTCCTTTGAATCAATCTATCAATCTAAAGAAGCGGCTCCTCCCCTAGTATCCCCTCTAGGGCTTCTTCATCGCGGCGCTGTTAGCATATATGACTTTTATACCTTTCGCAATTGCAATTATATGGTCCAACCAATTAAACTTACACGGTCCAACAAGTTATAGTTACACGGTCCAACTAGTTATATTTATCTGACCTGATTGGTTACTTGACCCGACCAATTACAGTTATCTGATCCATCGAGTTACATTACGTGATCCTCCCAGTTACACTTACTAGATCCAATTTGTTACACTAACTTGATCTGATTGTGACCACCGCTTGTCGCCGCCACCGGTCATCACCGTTAGCCACCAATGTCGGTGACCCGTTGCCGCCCCCACTCTGAAAGCCAACCTCCTCGTCCCGTCTCCAACCCCAAATCCCTTACACTGCTGGCCACTGTCGCTGCCGTCTCCCCCAACAACCATTTGTCACTTCCCACCCCTGCAAGACTGCAACCACCTCATCCCACCACCACATCTCTCTCCCCAACCACTGCACAACACCGCCCCTCCCCAAGGATGATCGTCTCCACCCCCATAGCCCCCTCCCCAACCCCCTGCCCTCGCACGACCATATCCCCTATTTCACCCCCAGCCCTGAGAAACTTCCCAGGGGGTCACCCATCCCAAGACTATTCCTGCGCAAGCATGCTTAGCTTTGGAGTTCTTAGCTGATGAGCTCCCTTAAAAGGAGATGCACCTTATTGTTATGGATAGTATTATTAATCTTTTAAATTAATCTGAAGTGTTACAATCACCCCCACTTAGGATCGCAACGTCCTCATTGCGAAGTGCCCGCCCGATGTCCAACGGATCGGCACGCTGTCGTAGGATTGCTCTGATACCACCTGTAACACCCCAACCCCGCAGGACACTAGGTAGTTACTCCAGACCTCTAACGGACTTCTAGTACTGTTCTAAAAAACCGCCACTAGCCTTTTCCACGCACTTTGTCCTCACTCGTGCGCGCTCTGAGAAACTTCTCAGGGGGTCACCCATCCCAAGACTACTCACGTGCAAGCACGCTTAACTTTGGAGTTCTTAGCTGATGAGCTCCCTTAAAAGGAGATGCACCTTGTTGGTATGAGTAGTACTTTTAATCCTTTCAAATTAATCTCAAGTGTTACAAATGTTGCCTTAGTCAATTGCAGAGGTTTTTTCATATATTGTTTTGGCTCCTGGGTTATATGTGAATATACTCCATCATGTAGGTGTGTGCTATCTTAATATTCAACGGGGTTCTCTAATTGAATGTGAGCTGTAACAGGACTTACATGTAGTGAAAACCACGCTCTCATTGCATTAATCGGAATCTGAAATATAATAGCGATACCGTACTCAAAAGAATAGACAAAGAACTTATATTGAATTCTAGTTAACGTTTGGGTGAATCATGATGCCTTAGTCATTTTATGAAATATTCACTTAATCAACAAAAATTTCCGCACATTACTTACATTCTCTATCTTAATTCTTAAAAATCAAACCTTATAGAATAATGTTTTCCGGTGGATTCAACCTCGTATTTACCAGTATTTTATTACTACACTGACACTTGTATACTTACAAGTTAAGCCCGATCTAAGGGCTTGTTTAACAGACTATATGATGATCTCTCAATGAGCCTTTATTCATGAGCATCAAGGGATCCTTGAAAATCCTCAACCTTCAAAGTCCACAAGCTTCTCGGATTCTTCAATCGTCACAATAATGTGATCAAAGCTAGGAGTTGGGGTACGCAGGATCTTCTCAACAATGGCTTGGTCTGAGATTGATTCACCACATCTATTCATCGCATTTGTGATTGTGATGATTTGGTTGAAGAACTGTGGAATCCTTTCATTTGTATTCATCTGCAACAACTCATTTTGCCTTCTCAAGATATGCAAACAAACCTTCTTCAACTGATCAGCTCGTCTATGGCATTTTTCAAGAATCCAACATGCTTCTTGAGAGGTATTTGTAGAAGATATCTTATCAAAATGCGCCCCATCCATGCACTGATGAAGAGTATACACGGTTTTACATTCTTTTGTCTCATTCACTCTATGAATCTCCCTCTAGCACCCGCAGGAAGGTCCAGGAATCCATTCTCAACGACTCCTGTAATCTCCTGAAATTCCAGAATAGCCTTCATCTGATTATGACATTTACTACTACAATTCTTTCGGTCAAGAACTGGCAGAGTAGCAGGAAAAATTGTGTTGTTGGAGAAGACAGCTAATTGCATAGAATAGAAAGAAGAGAGAAAGAGATCGATGAAGAGAAAGCTAGGAGGAGGAATTCTCGTTGAGTTTTTTCCATTTTTAATCTTTCGACTATTACGTCATTGATATTCTTGCTACTTAGCTTTGATTTTTTTCCATTTTTAGTCCTCGACAAATGTGCTAGAGACATTTTTGGTACCGTCTTTGAAAATTTTCATATTTAGTTCTCGAATTTCATAAAAGTGACCCTTTTGGTCATTCAACTAATATAATAGCGACATTTTTAATCATCCATCCCACTTATTGTATCAAACTCGTAGTGGAAAGACTAAAAGTGATAATACTTAGGAGACTAAATGTGGGAAACTTTGAAGTTGAGGACTAAAAGTGTCTCTAGCACAATAGTCAAGGATTAAAAAATGAAAAAATTAAAAGTTTAGTACTACAAGTGTCGCTGACACAATAGTCAGAAGAACAAAAGTGACAAAAGCTCAGTTCTCATTATTCTCCTTGTTGTGACTTATGTGTGGGCTATCATAGTTGTATGTAATGCAAGTAATTAAGTGACTAACTAATCTTGTAAACTAACTTTTGAATTACAAAGGAGTGTTAGGTAGTTGAACTAATTTCAACTTTTGACATGATGACGGTATACATTAATGATTTTGAAAATTGAATGCGTAGCCGACGAAGTGAGAAGAAAAGTCGAATTCCCCTATCAATAAACCCAATAACTTTCCCCTAACGTTAAGAAATAATTAAATAAATATGACCAAAATAAAGATGGTTTACAAAAATATGACTAGTTACTAGAGTAGTAATGAAATTATAGTAATTCATGTTCAAGTTTTGAACTTAAGTTACCACAACACTACATTGTAGTAATGAATAGTCATCAACTTTAGTAAAATAAAACTTATTTACAAGAATATTACTAAAATAAAACTTATTTACATAAATATGACTATTCATTACTACAACGTAGTGTTGTGGTAACTTAAGTTCAAAACTTGAATATGAATTATTATGATTTCATTACTACTCTAGTAACTACTCATATTTTTGTAAATCATCTTTATTTTTGTCATATTTATTTAATTATTTCTTTTAAATGTTGTAAAAATCAGTGAAGCACCAAGATGACATTAAAAAACGAATGTGAAATAATTTATGAACTTTGATGTAAAATCCATGCACTATTTTATACTAATCCGTCCCTTAAAACTTTGCCAAAGTTGACCGGCACGAAGAATAATAAAGTAAAAACTGTGTGGTTGAGGTTTGTGCACAAGAGAGAGAAAAGACAGAAACCACAAAATATTGATTAAAAGGGAAAATGATAAAGTTTTTAGCGACGTCCAAAAAAAGAAAGATGACAAAGTTTTAAGGGACGGAGGGAGTAACCGTTTTCTTCAACTTATTTAAAGCATGTTCTATAACTACTTTAAATATTTAGATATTTTAGATGTGGGGTGGGTTTAAGTAAAAAGTAGTCTTCCCATGAAAGTGAGAACAAATCTTGGTCTTTCATCACTTGAAAATGGATGAATTAGATGAACTTTAAACACAAGAGATGATTTCAAATAATGTGCAAACGTTTATACTATAAAGTGGATAATTACTGATTAGAAGTGCACTCATGTGTGTAAAAAAAATTGTTAAAATTTTCCAGCTTGTACACTTTTTATTTTGTACCATGTTGCACTTTTGTGTGCTTTATGTGTGCATTTTTTGACTATTCTGATACACATTTATCACAATATTTTCAATAAAAGTTCTCCATAATTACAAATATGCCACCACATTTCCAACCTAACAATTGACCTCTTCCATCCATTTTGATGATCAAATTAGTTCTTATTTTTCATCTAGGAAGTACTTTTTATTTGAACCAAACTCTTTTACTTTCAATCCAAAAGTTAAGCAATTTTAATCGTATCAGTCATACACACCCCTTACCAAGAAATATTCCAAATTGCATGCACACATAAGTCATGAATGTCTTATTTAAATGATGTGCACGAAATGTTTAGCGCCCCAAACAAGCAAACGCCATAATTATTAACAAATAAATTATCTCTCTCCTTATTTGAATGATTTTATACAATTTTAGTAAATTTTTCTCAACAATATAAAGAAGATTGTGTAGATGTAGACATTGCGGTTGACATTGCAGAGAAAAACTTTCATAACTTGTATAAAATTATTTAAATAAGGAGAGAGATAATTTATTTGCTACTAGTATTATTTATGTGGTTATCTCTCATGACACATGTGCACCGTGCACATTGCAGCATTGAAGATGCTCTGAGCTATATTATTAAGAGAAATCTTCGCAATCATATCCAGCAAAATATCATCAATTATGAGTCTCATAGTTTGAGACTTAATGATGTTTGGATCTGATTCTTAAAACTGTTTCTGCTCCTTCAGAGAGCAGAAACAAAAGTTGGAGTGTTTGAGTAAGATTAACTTCTGAAAACTGATTCTGATTCTGTTTCTGCTTTAAAAAAGAAGCAGAAACAGAATGAGTTCCAAACACCGTACCCTTACAAAGTTACAAATATGATGATAAATAGACATCCACTGTTACATATAATGCCAATGTGTCATTTGCATTTAATTACTTTTTAAAAATTCACTCCATTTTCAAAATCTCTTCCATCTTGTCAATTACGGAGTAATTGATAATTACGGAGTATAAGTTAAAATTGTTAATAGTACGTGTGTGTTTGATACGCAATATTTCTTTTGTAACCTCTGCCCCATAGTATTAATTTACTTTACTCCCTCTATATTCAAGCGTAAAATAGTAGGGTGGATGAGGTAAAAATGTGTAAGTAGTATCCCACATGAGATAACCAAGAAATAAAAGATGAAAAAAGACAAAAATATTGCAAATTTATAAATACAAATAAAAGGGAAAGTGTTGTAAACATTTAAATAGAAATGGAGCTAGTTTGGTAGCACCAGTGTTCTAAAAGGCGTTAGGCGCTAGTCGGGCGGTGACTGGCCGCCTAGCGCCTAGCCCGCCTAGGCGGGCGCCTAGGCTCCGACTAGGGCGCCTAGGCGCCGACTAGGGCGCCTAGGTGTTTTCCTTTATTTCTTTGGTTTATTTTTATTTTCATTGAATTTTAAATATATTACAAATAATTTTATAATATTTTGACAATAGGAATAGCTCATATAATCATTATATACTATCATTTTTGTAAAAAATTATAAATAATAAAATAATTAATAGATAAATGTAGAGATTTATATTTTTTTAGTCTCTAAAAATGCACATATACATTCTATTTTTTTTTTAAATATTTCAAAATTAATTTTTATCATAGTAATATGAAACTAAATTATATAGGAATAGAATACTTATTGATCAAACGTTGTTTTAAGTCAAAACGGGGGAGGGGGGGGGAGTTGGATCTGGGAAAAAATTAATCCAGACCGCCTAGCCACCGCCTAGCCCGCCCAGGCGCCCGCCTAGCCCGCCTAGGCGCCCAACCGATTTTTTCGACCGATTACACCAAAGTCGGGGCGCCCGGCCACCGCCTAGCGCCTAGGCGGCGCCTAGGCGGGCGCCTTGCCCGATTTTTAGATCCATGGGTAGCACTGAAGTTGGCTTAATCGGTTGATTCTGCTGGAATTTTTGAATTTCTGGCTGAAGTGATTGGATTGACTGATTCTGTTGACTTATGAAAAAATTATATTTAAAATAGAATTGTATTAATAAAATAAATAAAAAAATTATATGAAAATAGCTAAAATGATTCTCTATCTAACTTCAACAGCAAAACAGACAGAAAAGTAACTTCAACCTTACTTTTTCTTATTATTACACAATTCAGCACACGAATCAAAAGTTACGTGTTTGGTGAAAAAGTCGGCTCAAGCATGATAAGCCGAAAAACAGGATAACCAAACGGGCTCATGATATTTTATTCTATTTTTATGTATCATCATAACTTTAAACTTTCTGGTCTACTCCAGTTTGGTCTGATCTCATAAATGTATGATCTCTGTGTATTTTCTATCTTTCGAAATCTGGTCTGATCTGATTCGGTCTGATCCGATTCGATCTAATCCGTTTAAGTTTGGTTTGATCTAGGTGTGAAAATCATCCAATTAAAAACATTCATAATACTAAGGCCCAAGCACCCTCTACCTAAGTACCTAACCTCTTATTTTATTAATAAAATGGGCCAATAACATACTCCATCCGTCCCATTTTACATGTCCTACTTTCTTTTTTGGATTGTTTCAAAATAAGTGTCACATTTCCTCATTTGGAAAGAAATATATGGTTCACAACATTTCATGTTACTATACTCAAATCCCAAACCCTAACTTTTACATTTTCAATCACTTTAGAAAAATGTGCAAAAACCAAAAGAGACACATAAAATTGGACAGAGGTAGTATTAACAACTCTTCTGGTCTTGTCATTAGAAAGGTAAGGGTGGAGTGAAATAATCTAAACTATGAAATTACACCGTTAACTTAAACATCTTTTATGAGTTTTGAGGCAACTTGTCCATCTTTTGAATGGAAAGAGTTAGCCAAACGCCAAAAAAATGTGCACCGTCATTCCAGCAAAAGCTCAACCGGGCCAATAAAAGGGATTGCCGTATCGTAGCTTCATACTGTCCTTAAACCAAACATGCGGTCTTAAGCCCTCCACCTTCCTCTTTTATGGATTCATCCCAAACTTGCCTCTCACTTTCTCCTCTCTACTTTCGGCTCCAAACAACCGTCTTCATCATCATCATCAATCATCATCGTGCTTTTAACTAGCTCCGCCGAGCATGGCGGCCGGCGCTGCCAGTGCCGCTTGCTTCCGAGCGAGCTTTAACCGCCACTTATCATTCATCAGCTCCAACCCCAGCTGCTCTGCTTCCTCGCCCACTTTACTGCTTCCTTCGTCTCGGCGGCGGTTTCAGAGTTCGTCGATTAGAAGCAGTCGAAGGAAGCCCGTCCTGACCGTCTGCTTTGTTCTGAAAGACGAGAAGGTGGACTCCGAGTTTGAAATTCGGGCCCAGGAAATTGGGAGGGTGATAGAGAAGCAGATCTCGGCGTCTCGCTTGGAAGAGAAATTGGAGAGGAAAAAGTTGGAGCGCCTCACTTACCTTGTGGCTGCCGTGATGTCTAGCTTTGGTGTTACTTCCTTGGCTGTTTTAGCTGTTTATTATAGATTTGCTTGGCTGGTGGAGGTACTGCTTGCAAAAACTTGACGCTTCTCATTTGATTCTCCTTAATTTTCTGTAATTGATTTTTTTTTGTTTTTATCCTGGGGAAGAATAGGGGGGAAACATTCCATATATTGAGATGTTCGGTACATTTGCTCTATCAGTTGGAGCCGCTGTAAGTGTCACAAGAATTCCTTCCATTTCTTCGGAAGAAACATTGATTTGTGCGGGCATTGATGGAATTGGGATTTGTTGTTGAAACTTTCAGATAGGAATGGAGTTCTGGGCGAGATGGGCTCATAAAGCTCTGTGGCACGCTTCGTTGTGGCATATGCACGAGGTCAGTTTTGCTACTATTTCGAGCTCTTCCTCTCAAAATTAATGGAAAATTTTAAGTATGGTATAGAGAATGATAGGAGAATCTCAAACCCTCAGTGGTTAGTTATGCATTAGGAGTAAATTTTCCTAGAATCATCAGTATATATTATCCAATATAATAATTAGTACTCCGTATTAATAATAGGGTATTATTTTGGTCTGTTTAGTTTCCAGATGAATTTAGGTTTTACGGAGTTTTTTCCATACACGTTGGTTACATTTCAATGACAATGATCATGCCTTTAGTATGTGGAGACCTAATTTTAGATGGAAAAATCCGTTTGTACATGTTTTTGTCACGCCCCTAGTTATCTATGTACATCTGTTCATAAAACAATTGCAGTTTTTTAGAAAAAACGTATAGAATTGTAAGTGTGGTGTGTAAAAAAGCATATACAAGCCCAGCGGGTACATGAAGAACGACTCATTTTAGAAATTTAATTATTCAGTTTTGGAGATTTGAGTTCTATTGGAAAATAAAGAGGTGGAGAAGTTTTACAAATCAGAAATTTAATACATCCTATTGGTTTAAGATAGTAATTATATAAGAAATGTTTCTTTTGTAAGGAGTTTTATATGTACCTCACTTCAGCTATATTAATGCTTTTACTGAATATACGTTGCCTTAGTTTTCTGGCTTTCTCAGTGTTGTGTTTGGATTATATTTGTATAGTCTCACCATAAACCAAGAGAAGGAGCATTCGAGCTGAATGATGTATTTGCCATAATAAATGCTGTCCCGGCCATTGCCCTCCTCTTCTATGGTTTTTTCAACAAAGGCATCGTTCCTGGCCTCTGTTTTGGAGCCGTAAGTCTGCTCACTCTATATGGTACTCTCTTTATTATGTTAGTCAAAATTGAGTATTACATCTTGATGCATGGTACATTTATTATTTCAAATAGTCTTTTCAACAGAAGCAAAGAATGCTCAAATGACAGTAGGGTCTGGTCATTAACATTAACCTGGTTTCATGCTTAATTTTTTAGAGAAAATACGCACAACCTCGTTGATGTCCTTGTAGAAATACCAATTTCTATAATTGGAGACGTGCATTCTATTTTGGTACAGGGACTAGGAATAACGGTGTTTGGGATGGCCTACATGTTCGTCCATGATGGCCTGGTACACAAGCGATTCTCTGTAGGCCCAATTGCCAATGTACCTTATTTTAGAAAAGTAGCTTCAGCTCATCAGGTAATTGGATACCAGATCAATTGTTGTACTCAGTACTCCATGAGTCCATGGTCTTATATTTTACTAGGGTATATTTTATTAGCCCATTTAATTTGCAAAGTAGTTATAAGACCTCATATCTTCTGAGCTTATCTAGTCCATTGGGTTATATCTGTTGGTATGGTTTGGTTCAAGGACTATAGTTTATATTACGTAGTTTAGATAAGTAACCCAAGCTATTACTGAATTCTAGCCAATCCTGCCGCTTTACCATCCTTGATCATTGCTACATATTTCTATTTCAGGGGAACACAAATAATCAGCATAGGCTTATTTTGATACTCGATACCTATTTGTAGTCATTTTTGTATACACTATAGCAAAGAAACAGTTGATATTAAAGACTGATTTTCATTGTCATTCCTCTTGATTTCAGCTGCATCATACCGACAAGTTCAATGGTGTCCCATATGGCTTGTTTTTAGGACCTAAGGTACTTAATGGGGAAGTTTAAATACAATTATTCACTAAATATTCTGTGCATATTCTGGGTGTGTAATATTTGTTTAAGTATTTGAGTGGCTGAGTTTTGCCACATGATTAATGCAGGAATTGGAAGAAGTGGGGGGTCTTAAAGAGTTGGAAATTGAAATTAATCGAAGAATAAAGTTATCTAGTAAGGGATGATCATTTGGTGATTTATTATGTATTCCGAAGGGCTATTTGTCAGGCATACATATTTGTATGTACAAATTATATTTTTAGGTCTTTAAATTAAAAAAATCATCGAAAGACACTATTGATCCGAGTCTACGAAAACCATATAGAGTTATTAGCAAAAGTGTGGCTTCATAAAGATACCAAATTAGTCAATGAGTACAAAAATACAAAAATGGACAGATTGCTAATTGCTTTACAATAACTCAACTGCACAGTCTGCACTGCATTTGACTAGGTCAATGAGTGGGTCATAACTCATAAGGTCATTATAATGTAAAAAGATTGCTCCTTATATTTACAATGTACCAAAAAGGGATAAGTAAAGAAAGACCTATTGGGTAACCAAAGTACTGACCTTTGCATTAATTTGCATTTTTATAGGAAGATTTTTTTGTTAGGTCGGTTTAAAAATGGTATAATAATCTGTTTAAATGTGGTATTTTAGTATTGTCTAAGTTTGATTGAATTTGTTTTAACTTTTAAGTATTGAAACAAATCTAAATGACCTCTAAAAGTCAATCAGTACATCTGACTCAGAGCTTTTGTCATGGATGGGCATTGCAAAATGGATAGAAATGGATCGGGTCGAGTCATGTTGAGTCTGAGATTATTCTATTATCGGGTTGAATCATGGAGGGGCATTGCGAACAATTTTTTTTAAATGAAACTAATTTATTCAATGCCAATTTATAGGTCCACTTTCAATCTATTAAGACATTCCAAAACAATAATATTCAATTAATTGAAAGAAAGACATGACATGATTACAAATGAATCATTTTTGAACCGTTTATAATTTTCAAATTATAGGCCGTTGGTAGGGGTGGACTTGGGTCGGGCTGCACGGCCCGGGACCGGACCGGTCCGGTACTGTTTGGGCCCGGCTTGGCCCGGTACCCGGTCTAGGGGCCGGTTTGGGCCAACCAGAACCGCCCAACTCCCGGTTCGGGCTCGGGCCTTGAAAATGTTGAATCGGCCCGGCCGGTTCGGGCCATTTTTTTTCAATTTTTTTTTTTGTTTCTACCGGATAGGGCTGGGTGTTTTGGGGGGGGGTTTGGGAAGTGGGGTGAGGGGGGGGGGGGGTCGGGGGTAATTTAGAAAAACAAAAGAAAATAAAAAAAACATTGAACCGGAAACCGGCCCGGCCCGGAACCGCCGGTCACTCGGGTCGGTTCTGGTTCCCTACTTCCCAAACAAAAGCCCGGCCGGGCCCAGCCCCGAACCGGAACTGGCCCGGCCTGAGTCCATCCCTACCCGTTGGGAACACTGTATCTCGGCTTATCAAACTTATCAACCAACTTTTTCATCAAACATGTAACTTTTGATTTCGCGCGTTGAATTTTGTCATAAGCAGAAAAAGTAAGGTTGAAGTTACTTTTCTGGTTGTATTGGCCGAAGTTACTGTAGATGACCATTTTAGTTATTTTTACATATAATTTTTTCTTTATTTTATTAAAAAATACTCACCCCATCCCCTTTATATTGTCTCGTTTTACCTTTTCGGGATGTCCCCTTTAAATTGTCTCATACCATATTTGGTAAAGTTTGTATGATTTTAAATCATTCTTATTTTATTCTTAATTTATCAATTAATATCAACCAAACAAACTCACTTTTCTTAATAATCGTGCCACCCTCTTCCGTCCCAATATAAAAGGGACGGAGGTAGTATATTTTTTTTAAATCAGTAGAATCAACCAATGCAGCCACTTTAGACAGAACTTCATAAATTTCAGTTGAATCAGCTAAATAAGCCGTTTTTCTATTGGTTTTTTGATGTCCCGACATTTATTTCTTCTAATATGAACTCTGATCTTATTAATGAAAGTTAGTCTCTTTCCTTGCAAAAAAAAAAAATAATTTTCAAATTATAAACAATCATTTGCCAAGTACCTTGTGGTCTGATGGCATCACTGTGGCACTCCCAAGGAGGAGGTCACAGGTTCGAAAGATGCCAGTTCAAGGATGTTGGCATTAACATTGAGCAGATACTATATAGGTTAGAAAGAGTTGTCCAAAAAAAAATTATAAACAATCATTTTTGAACCGTTTTATGAACTGTTTTATGAAATGTTCGTTTGAAGAGTTATAGTTATGGGTTCAAGTTTCTACAAAGCCAATTATTAGAAAAAAATACTTAAAACGGAGTTTAGTGATGTGAGTATCATAAATCACTTTAGAAGTTAACATAAGCAAGAACTGAAAATTAGTACTTCCTCCCTTCCAAGTAAAATTTTTAATTGCCTCTTTTACACGTACTATTTAAACGTTCGTATTTCTATTTTAGGAAATAATTAAATTAAAGTTATTATCTATTACTCCATTATATCACATATGCAGCCAAAATCTTCCCTTATATTATAAACGCCAACTAACGTTAAAATAGTATTTTTTTCGTCAATTCCGTAACGTGTTCTCTACCGCCCACTTGAACCAAAACCTCTCCGTCTAACAGTTTATACGTACAGTTTCAAAGCCTTGATTCGGGGATTACTTCAACCGCATAAAAAAAACTTCCTTCTGAAGTTTGTATATATCATAATCACAACGACATGCATCTCCTCCTTTTTTGCCCTGCTAAAATTTCTCATTCTCCAAGGTACTCATTCTACATCTTTTACATATCTTATGAAGAACGAGCAAGAAATGGACCTTGAAGATTTGAAGAAATGGAAGAACACTTTATGTCTCTAGAAAATCCGGTAGCACATCGTTACTTATCAAATGCAAAGTGAAGGGAGTGCTTCGGAGGGGAAGTATTTATAGCAACCTCTCCAACGGTCACTACACGCGGCACCCATCTACTGGGCACACCAGCGGTCGCCTCCGATCCAATGGTCACCGATCAGCCTAGGTGACGTGCACTTTGTCGCGGTGTGCACTCAAAATAATAATACAATACAACAAAAGGGGGGGTTTAGGTTTGAGTGATTTAATTTAATTAAATACGAAGATGAACGAGTTATGTGGTTTAATTAATGAGAAGGAGACTTGACTTTACTTTTATCCACTTAATGAAATGTTCGTCGATCCCGGTTATATCTTTAACTATCTTCCTCTCGAATACTCAATTGAGGAGTATATCCAATTCATCGAGGGTAGTTATTAATAACGAGACGCGTTCATTAATAAAACTTACTACCGAGTTAATATAGAACACGCGCCGTATATTCACTCGATAGTAGCAATAAAATCAAGATGAAAACGATTGAGATTGATAACCTCAACACAAGCGGTTTATTGGTTTAATCAATATAATTAATTCCCCTTGGTTTATTAACCATGAAACGCATGCATTAATAACCCAAGTTTACTACCGCGAAAGGACCGAATTAATAACAAGCGTATTAATCGACCGATTCTAGTAATAATTAATATATGAAACAAAACTAGTTGATCCTTTAAGTAATGTTCAAAATATTAATATGAAATATGAATAGGAATTAATTAATACTCAAGGAAGAATATTAAAGAAGATGAATCCTACTATAGTTAATATCAAGATGTTAACTAATTGTCATCCTAGTAACACTCCCCAATATTAACATAGAGGAAGAAATAGCTATTACTATAACTAATGTCAAGATGTTAACTAATTGTCATCTTAGTAACACTCCCCAACATTGATATAGAAATAGTATTTAAAGGAAGAATTAATATTCAAGGAAGAAGATTAAAGAGAATAACTCACAACTTACAAATTCATTAAGCTTCAAAGTAGCAAAACCAAGATGGAAGAGTTTAGCTCCTCATTTGGAGACTAAACATGATAGAAAATATAAAGAAAACACTAATCTAAACTGAGCTAAAGAGTATATGTGAATTGGTGATTTTATTGTGAAGGAAAGGGGTGTATTTATAGGCTTTTGGGAGCTGCAGGGTCTTATACCCGACCGGGTATATAGGATACCCGACCGGGTATCTCAGGAAATTGCCCAGAAAGTGATTTTTCTGGGCATACCCGATCGGGTAAGAGTATATACCCGATCGGGTATGTGACAAATCTTTATGAAAATTTGCTCCCACGATCATTTGTCTTCGGATTTGATTTGGACAGTCGAATCAAGCAATTACCCGATCGGGTATAGGCAATACCCGACCGGGGTACATGAGTATTTTTTTCCAAATCGAAATCTTTCTTGTCTCCTTGCACTTTCCTTGATCTTTTAAGGTCCAATCTTGATCCCTTAGATGATCTTTGACCTGTTTAGCTCAGAAAAATCCTAATCTAACTAAATTACAAATAAAAATGAAAATAAAGTATTACACCAAAAGTGTGTAATTTTCACAACTAGAACTAATAAAAAACTAGTTAAAAATACAAATATACAATTGGAAATTACATGAATATCAACTCCCCCACACTTAGCTTCTTTACTCGTCCTCGAGTAAAGTCAAATATTTAACAGTTCCAAGTCCTCAAGAGTTCAACAATCAACAAGAAGAAGCAAAAGACCACCAAGGATAAAACTTGAGTTTTATATTGAGTGTTTTGCTCAAAGAACAATATCTTCTTGGGTTTCCCGCTTCGATGCCATTGATAGCCTTTTTGGAACTTGAATTTGAATTTTTGCGGTATAGGGTAGGGTTTCGGGTTTGTGTAACTATGTGGGGAGATGAAAATTTTTTTGGGTGTTGGATTGTGGAGGAGAGTAAGAGGGGTATTTTGGTGGTGGTTTGGGTGGATTTGGGTGAGTAATGAGGGTGTAATTGACGAAATAAGGTTTGGGAATGGAGGTTTTTTTTTTGGAGAGAAGGTTTGAGTTTGGGGAGGAATTTGGGGAAGATGACTGATTTTGGGCGTCCGGATTGGGTTTAAAACTTGTGTACCCGACCGGGTAGCCTGATATACCCGATCGGGTATAGGTCGAGTTCTTCTTGTTCCGGGTTCGTACCCGATCGCGTTGGGATATACGCGATCGGGCGTTTCTCGCCGAAGAAAATCCTCCATTTCAAATTAAATCACCCGATCGGGTGCCTTAAATACCCGACCGGGTATTACGCCAATTTTAAAAATTGCTCCAGGGGTTCCCACCCGATCGAGTTTGGGGGTATGCGATTGGGTATTTTGCTTCGAAGCAAATCTTTTTAATTTTTTTGATTTATACCCGACCGGGTCTTAGAAGTACCCGATCGGGTACTGACCTTGTTTTCAGCCCTGACTCGATCGGGTGTGGGGTTTCTTGCCGCAATCCTGCCTTTATTCATTTGTACCTGATCAGGTGGAGTAGTGGGGCCCGATCGGGTATATTACCCTGGATGTCATTTTGTCCATTTTCATCCTCTTTTTGGCATGGATCTGACTGGGTAAGTGACGATGACCGATCAGAGGTTTTCCCAGGCTTTTAAAACATGATTTTCCCTTTATTTTCTGTTGAGACTTTTCCCCATTCTCTCAAAGTTGACATTC